>CADDXX010000171.1:761884-804249 GCA_902810485.1 Alauda arvensis | reverse complement strand
TCATTGTAGAAATCCAGACTCATATTGCTGTTTAGTCACTGAAGCAGAACTTTTGTTCAAACAGTGGTCATCATCACTTTTTGCCTCGTCAACAAATGAGAGAAAAAGCAATCTGTAAATTTCCCATTAGTCACTGCACCTTTTCCACTTCACAGACTATCTACYAAGTCAGTACAAGTTGTTACTTTTTGCACACATTTGTTTATCTTTCTGTCTTTGTGCTGTCCATTTAATTAAAGGTCAGGATCTATGCCCATAATCTTCTTCTGAGATAATAGCTAAACTTAATAGGGTATCTTCTTTATAACACTGACAGTCTATCACTGCTGATTCCTCRTGGTAACTATTCTGTGTATCTCATCATTCTGCTGGATCTTTCAGTAGACACTGTCTTTAAAATCCCATTTGTACAATTTGGGTCAGGTCAGGAAGACTAATGGCTCTAATCTCGTTGGAATGATATTATTAATCTTGAAGCAGGTGAAGAACAAGATGCTTTCTCCYGGCAGAGAACTCAAGACTTCAGTTCTGCAGAGGGTAATCCCAGGTTTACTGCACATGGCAGAATGACTTAAAGATTAAGCTGTCAYTTTTTGTCATTTTAAACCTGTGTGCTATTTTAAATTAATTTCAGAAACCTAARATGGAGGACTAAAGTTTATATTACCAGTTTCATTCAGCTTGATTTAAATGTTCTCAGTGAGTTTTTAACAAAAAAGGAAAAGTAAATAGTGGTAGCTGTGAATCACAGCAGTATTCCTCTGTGCTGAGCTCTTTGCTTCTGGGCATAACAGGTGCATACTTGCTGATGTCTAGAAATCTGAGAAATTAAATTCACATTTAACACTAGATTCAGCAATATGACGTGTTTAAATTTCTGGATCTGAGTTTTCTAAAAGCCATTAACAGCAATTGTAGTAATTTTCACTTCTGAACATTGAACTAGGATTTTTTAGACTCTGGATTTCCTAAATGCTCTATGTTTTGTGTACCCATTTCAATGGGTACTGGTTTGGAGGTAAGCTTCACTGCTTTGTGAACAAGAATGTTAGCAAAGAACAGGGAGGAATTGTTTTTGTTTCYTCTCTGTTTGGGTCCCCATGTACATTCACCTGAAAATGGATTGGCTAAGCCTCCTGTGCCTGGCCAAGGTGATCCTATAAATTATACCTCCATATGAGAGATATTGATRAAATATCACAGTACAACACCATTCCTAGAAAGACCTCAAAATAGCYTTCTGCAAAGATAAATACATTTGTGGCCACTGAGTTCTTCAAGCCTTTCACATTTCCAGATGTCTTTTWTTCTTCTATTGCAGTTTCCTGCATAATATATTTCCTTGCTTTTAGTCCACAGAGCTGCATTAAGCTGGCACAGACTGAGTGCTTGTAACCCCAAACGGGTTTCAAAGCACCAGCTGAAGAATGCTGCACATGGTGTTTGTTCCTTAATATTCAAGACATGGAGCCCAGCTCTTGTTTCAGTGGGTTGCTCTCAGCCATGTGAACTATTGCAGCTTTGCTGGGATTTCCTTGGGTACAAACAGAAACTCAGATRTCAGTGACCATGCCAGATAAATTAAGCAGAGGTAATTGAGGAAAATTCAGCACAACATATAGTTGATGTTAATCTGTCCAGTAGATGGAATCGTGACATTTGGAGAAATAAGGTGGAGATGGGGAACCAATTGTTTCCCTTCCTGGATTGAATAGGTCCATCTTAAAATGTTACCAATATATTTCCATCAGGTCATTTRAAAAATAAGCAGTTCCAGTGCAGAAAACATCTGTGMTCTTCYTTAAGTCAAATGAATCCTAAATAAGCTTYACTGAAATAAAAACCGAGATATTAAACCCCTGTATACTTTAAGAAAAATATCTTTTTTTATTATTAATATTGTACATTTTTATTTTTTCACTTTTAAATTTTGAACATTTGGTGATTTTTTTAGTACTCAACATTGCTTCTATTCTCACCTATATTGCTCGAAAGATTTTAAATGGTACAAAATCTTTTTCTTTTTGTAAAAAAATGCTTTGTACAACRATGTTCTGCATAAACTGATATTTTTCAAGAAAAGAAGAGCAATTGAAACACCAGTTTCCTTCTCAGCTTTATGGTGGAGCGAAGCCAGATTTGCAAAATACTTGCCAAAAYGGAAAATTCTGAATTCTCAGTACCAAGAGTTTAGACATAAAATGTTTTCAAAGAATCAGTAMAATAAAAATAACATGCACTAAAGTTGACCAAAGTAGTGGTCAACTTCTAATAACCCTTATGCCTAGATGACCTTGGCATTACTATGAAGAAAAGGCTATTAACCAAAAAACAAACAAACAAACAAAAAAACCCAACAACAACAAAAAATCAAGTTCAGTGTCATTTCATGAGCTTAGAAAATATTTTATGACTCTTCCTCTACCCTAGCATATAGACCCCTTTTATTTCATTTTACAGGGTTACTGACACTTTTGTGATTTTCAATGAAACGTCAGAAGGACAGGCCAAATGCACTGCACAAAGCTCACTGAGAGACACAACGGTGTGTATTGCACCAGACCACTGAGGAGAACTCCATTTTTCCATTGACRGAATTTAGTTTTTCCTCTTTGTGGGTGGGAAGAGGTTCCTTCTTGCTCCCCACTAAGATCTTCAGAAACMAAGGGGCCATCTTGAGGTGGTAAAAGTTCTCCCTAAATATCACTGCCCAGTTATTGTTAATATTTGACTCCCACTTAACACTCTCATAAAACTTTCAGTAATTCTTAGCCCTACGGGGCCGATGGATTACTGATGGAGGGTTAAGGGCATAAAAGRAAATCAGGTATCTTGGGGGACTTTGCAAAAATTCTCAGTGCTGCACAGAGCTGCATTCTTTCCTTAGGCTGCACCTGCATAAAGGAAGGACCCACCTCACATTTCATTTCAGTARTGGTCAATCAAATAAGAAAAATCAAGTGTAGGGTGAGACCTGACTTACTTGAGATGTAAGAACATGTATATTTAGGTCCACAGATTCTTACTCMGTTTCAGGATGCCCAGTGGTCTTTGTCCATTATTATTTAAACAATTAGTCCATATTATTTAAACAATTAGTAGTTTCAATGACAGCACACTGTTTAGTAATGTTTCTTCCCTTTTGGTTAACCATMTAAATGAGTTACATATCAAGTACTAATTGATCAGGAACTCAATTTTATGTTTTGAAACCAGGTCAGATGTGGGCTAAACTGTGTAACACAGGGCCTTTTCTTTCTAGACCCAATTCAATTTGAAGGAGTTAGATTTAAATTTGAACAACAGAGCAATCTCCAGTATTCCCCATTGTAATGTGGAACAAATAAAGCACAGAAAATATGAGCAAGCTGTTCCCTATTCTGGTCACCATTGCTTTGAAAGACCCAAGGCAGAATTTATACTAATGATAAAAAAAAATAGTGCAAGTAAGGAAAAATTCCTCTTTCTATACTTATACTGCCAATGAAGAAAAACAAACAACCTAGCAAACAATTATTCCCTACAACCCATTTGCATGGCAAGTATTTATTGCCGTTAAATCCATAGGAAAAAAACCCCAAAAMCCTCCATGTTTAGCATTATTTTAGCTAATAACATTTATTTCTGTGTAMAGCCATGGTTTAAAAATTAAGCAAGCATGCTTTCAGGGCTTCTCATTTCCAGAGAACACCATATGGTTATCACTTGTCTAATGGAGACTCAAAACACCCCATRGATTCTGTGCTCTCTTTCTTTCTGACATGACACATGTTTATAGCAGAAATAGAATCAGCTTTCTTCCCTGTTGTTACCTCTCCACAACCTGCAAGTACAGTAAGCAACTTTTTTACCTGGTTCAACCATTCTTTCTATGTCCTGTGTGGTTTGTTCTCTTTTGCTTGGYAAATTTAAATTTAGTTTGGAAATTACAAATTAAATCTGCTCCAGGCTCCTGGGGTTTTTTTGAGTAATGTAAGACCGAGAAAAATTGCYGGCAGCTCTTCTTCAACTTGCTTGGTAATGTCATTCTTCATTGTAAAGGCTCAGTGCTTATTAGGCTCTTGAGTGAATCAATCCYCTGTAATAATGGCCAAAAAACATGTCATCAAGCCATCAGGAAACTTTAGCTGCTGTGTGCAGAGCAACTATTTGGATCTGCTAAAGTGAGAAGTGATATTATGTAGATCACTGAAATGTGGGCATCTTCTTAGCCTTTTGGAAAATGTGATGAAAGTTCTAAGTCATGCTGAAACAATTTTGTAAAAGTAGTTGGGGTGTTTCCTTCTCTCTTCATATATGCCTAATTTCTTCTGCAGAAATATGTGCTTTCAGAGATTTGAATCCAACCAGAAAAGAAACAGGTGGACATGTGATTAGGAAAATTGAATTTTTATAACAAATAGATAGATTACATTGATATTTAAAGTGAAACTTTGTCTGATCTTGAAAAGACTTGCCATCTGAATAAAATTTCAAGAGGTTYCTAATTCACTTCCAGTCCCAAATTATTAGAGGAATATGGTTTGTTTGGGAAAAGTTATGAATCTTCTTACAAGGAAACAACATTTCCTTTCCCAGAGGAAAATCTCCTCTTAAAGGAAACACCCCAACAGAAGTGCCAATGTAGCAATAAGAAACTCCAAAATGAGGTTCAATATAGCATTTTTATCATAGATGAAATTACAGTCAAAAACTTGCCTGTTAGAGTTGCCACCCAAGTAGTCAATATAAGTGGGAAAGCTTTGTCAGAAAAGAAAATAATACAAATGAGTTCTAGCAACAACTGAATAAGATTTTTTTTTCTTTTTAGGAGAAAGTTTTGTTTAGATGCATGCATGGTAAATTGTTCTCATTTGATAACCTAGATACCCTTAGATAACCTAGATGCAATTTTTTCAGGGAGTGTTTCATGCCTAAAGCTATGGTTTATCTACTTTTTTAATCAGCTCAGTGTTTTAACCATAGAAATCAATAGCTAAAATAATAAATATCACATGTTTCGTAAACAAATAGTAAATGGGTTTTGGTTTCTGTGTGWCTACAAACAGTATCAAATTTATTTTCAGGCAGTAGAACACCCTCAACATTTCTAAGTCTTCTAAGATCAATCACTTGTTTGTTTATTTTCCCTCATTTWTGACCATTTATAGGTTATGATTCAACCTCATATAAAATGTAGCAATCTCCTGTGTGTTCCAGGCAAACAAAATATGATTTTTATCAAGTGCAGAGTCTATTTTTTTCCTCCTTTTAATGAAATTTAGAGGAAGAAAGGCAGTCAGACTCCACTGTCCAGAAACATCACTTCAGCTTCAAACAAGCTACCTGGCATTTTAAAATATAGATAGGAAATAGAAACAGAGCTCAATAGAAATTAGGGGAGAGGGAGAAAGGAGCATGAAATTAAATCACTGGCTTACCAGTGACCTAAGAATATAGTTAAAAATAAGTCTTAATATGTCTTTCCTGTGGGTACATGAAGTGCAATAGTTATTGAGAGAGGTTGTGATGACTCACACTAGATTGGAAAATGACAGCTACAGAGGAAATGAGACCAAATCCCATGGTTCTTAGACCCTTTTTACTCAGGTGAGTGGCCACTGGCACAAAGAAATCAGAGTATAAGAGAGCCATAGGAGTTAGGTCACAATATCATTCTCTTCTTCCAGTGCTAAGCTGCTCCCTCCAGTACACTCCCAATTGTTTTGTCCTACGGTGCCTAAGTGACACATGCAGTGAAACTGAAACCCTTGAGCAATCTCTCTGTGCTGCTTAATTAGTCCATTGGTTTAATGTTTAAAATAAAAGGCGAAACCTTTCAATGTTCTGGCTATTAGGCAGTTACTGCTGATATTCAAGCTCCATACCCTTTTCTTCCTTTCATCTCTTATAAGCTTATTATTGCACGTTGCCTCAAGAGTGATCAAAATCACAGGCAGTGCAGTGGACTACCTTAATTTAACAACACTGCCCTCATTACATTCCACCTCCAAGAAAGAGAAATATTTGTCTCTCCTGTAGCTTGTCCTGTTGTGTTGGGAAATATAAAATC
Organism: Alauda arvensis; assembly: GCA_902810485.1. Taxonomy (NCBI): domain Eukaryota; kingdom Metazoa; phylum Chordata; class Aves; order Passeriformes; family Alaudidae; genus Alauda; species Alauda arvensis. Next base: position 798,197 of record CADDXX010000171.1, on the reverse strand, counting down.
TCTGATTCATTTCATTCCTCCTCAAAGAGCAGTTCAGTTGTGATGCTGAATGACACGCACTAAGCAAACACCCTTCTAGAGAACCACACAAACATATKTCACATAGGTATGGCTGATAGTTCTGTGGAGGTTGGGTGAAGATTTTTATAAAGGCATGGTGGCTGTACCAGGATTGTTAAAATTGCAGGATGGGCTGACCCTGGCTGGATGCCAAGTGCCCACCAAGCCACTCTATAACTTAATCTCCTGAGCTGGACAGGGGGAAGAAAAGGCAACAAAAGGCTCACAGGTTGACTTAAGGACAGGGAGAGACAACTTGCCAATTACCATAATGGGCAAAACAGACCCAGATTGGGGAACTTAATTGAATTAATTAGCAATAAAAGCAGGGATAGYGAGAAATAAATCCAAATYTTAACACCACCTTCCCTCCATGTCTTCCTCCTTCCTTAACTTTGCTTCATCCCTGGTCTTCTCTCCACCCCCAGTAGTGCAGGTAGCTGGGAGTAGAGTCAGTTCATCATATAGTTTTTTCTGCTCCTACATTCTTTCTCCAGCATGGGACTCTTCCCAGAGGAGACAGTCCTCCATGAAATTCTCCAGTGTGAGTCCCTGCTGGGCTACAGTTCTTCATAACTGTGTCTCTTCCACAGGCTTCAGTCCTTCAGGATTAGGGTGGTTCACTGCATCCTCTTGACAGGGTCATAGGTCCTGCCCACGAACCTCATCTCTGGGCTTCTCTCTCCACGGTCCACAGATCCTACCAGGAAGTCTCTCTCAGGCATCCATCTCCTCTAGTGTGGTGTCCTGCACAGGCTGTAGATGGACATAAATTCCTTGAAATTCCTTAGCTTATCACATTCAGTATAGAAAATGTACACAGTATATTTTTTAAGAATAACAGTTKTAGCAGTGTTTGCACTAAATTCCATAGAATAGCCAATTCAGTTTATTTTTTTTTTTTTATTAAGAGAAATAATTGTCATTAATGCTTCTAAAAATCAGTGCCTAAATGCTTAACCCATGACCCTCTGAGACAGGAATWTAGGGAAATTAGAATACAACAGGTTTAAATGACGCTAGAATACACAGTTTGCTTGCAAGTGCTCTTAGGTGTTTACAAGCTGAAGACCAAAAAACAAAATCCTAGAGTTTCTGTGCCAAAGGGGAAATGCACAATTTCCAATCGAAGGTTGAATATGAAAAGGTACCAAACCTCCACTGTGTGTGAAAATACTCCCAAACACATCCAAACTAAATATACAATAATAAGAGTTCCACTATAAGATTGGGCAGAATTTTTCTTCTACAATAAATTTAAGCAAGACTGAACAATCCTGCTTAGAGTTGAGATCAATAAATTATACTATGAATTATTTTACCATGTAATGAGTTTCATGTATTTGAAGTAAGTGAAGAAATTTAATGTGGGTATTAGAAAGGTTAATGTCATTTAAAGAAATTGAAAAATACAAGTAATGTGATCTAAATGAGATATTCAACTGAAARCTAAAATATATTAAGTAGGGGATATCTCATAATTCAATTGTGAGCTTGGCAGCAGCATAAGTATTTAAGCACTGCATATTTTTAGAAACTTTCTTCACATAATTACTGCCAAATTAACTGCAGYATACAGGATCAACAACAAATGAATATTTCATAACTGATTACAAGTATAAAAGAATTTACCCCTGGAAGGTTGTTGTGATAGTGTTTTTAATGAATAGTTGATATTATTAAAATTGTAAGTATTTATTTATTTCACATTGGAGTTGTATTTGGCATTTGGCAGTGATATAAAAATAGATGATCTCTGACTTGAGTATCTTATATAAAATGACAATAGGGCAAAGTGGGRAAAGGATAAGAACAGATAAGTTGATAAAGCTCTTTGGAAGTATAAGATGACTGTCTTTAGCTGACAGCCCGAAAATAACCATTAATCCTGAGAACAAAAGAGAGAAATGTTTTTCTCCACCTGCACTGAGCTTTGCTTCTTATTTCTGACAGGAGAACTGAAGGATTTTTTGTTATCATTATTGGGTTTTTTCAGTGTTGCAGGTGATTTATTTAGTGATTTAAATTATGCTATCAGCTGTCGGYTGCATAAAATGATTCTTTGAATCCACTTCTACCCTGAAGTTTTATCATCCCTCTTTTTTGAGCTCTAGCCATGTTTCTGACCACCAGACATTTGAAAGCATAGTTTTAAAAAAMCACTGTGTTTTTCAGGGAAACTTGTTATTCTGACAGTTGGTATTTTAAGGAAGATACCAAATATTAGGAAACATGATAAAAATCATGAGAGTTGACAATGCTGCCATCTAGCCTTRGAAACATAATCAACAGGAGCAATCTGCTACAAAGACATGAGTCTCTGACTCTCCCCATTAGCTTCCTTAATAGCAGGAATCTGAGACTCCTTTCTGTGAAGTCTTAGCAGCTTCACCAAGAGCAATGATCATGAACAATGAGTCCTCTGACATCATTCTCAAGAGCAAGGCTGTATTTATTTTGAGCTAGTGACATCTGATAGTCAGATGTACAGAGGCTGTGTACATGGGATATTGATCTGAAACMCCTCATTATAAAAATTAAAAAAGCCAGCAAGCTTCTTTGTGCTATCTTTTAAGGAAGAATTATGATCTCTGCAGCAAATCACGTATTCTTATAACTGGCTTCCTCTGTTTATAAGTTGTTGGGCTGCTGTTATGTAAAGCTAAAATTAAAAGACTTGCAAGAGAAAGAAACATTTCTTTTCTTTGYCTAATTTCTTTGATTTAGGCCACAATTTTGAGGTCTTTTTTAGTACCTAAGAAGATCAAAGAGAAGTCATCTGCAAATTTATAGGGGTAGAATTGTTTGTGGGTTTTGTTTCTARTGCTGTAAATCAAGATGTGGGTTTTTTTTATGCAAATGTAAAGCTTTGCATACAATTTATCATTCTTATATATTTTAATTAGTGTAGCATGTTAATTCTTATGTTTGAAATTCTAATATGTTGGGGTTTTTTTTYCCCATTCTTGCTTTAAAACTAGCATTTGTCATTGTTTTGTTCTAGCTTGTTTCACAATAATTGATTTTGTGTTCACTTGTTAATTGGTTTAGTTGTAACTTTATTGAAATTCATGGATTTGCTGATGTCCTGAGGAGGGTGTGTTTTCACTGGTAGTCTCTAATTGCGCAGTGTTAAGGATTCATAAGCTTGCAACTTCTTCATAAAGCAATCAACACRTTTTATTAACTTCCTGAGTCTCTGTTCTGGTCCCTGAATCATAGCATTTGTGATCCTGCTCTTAGCTGAAAAGAGGTGCAGTATTTGTATGATAAGAAACTCTTTGAAATGAACACATATTTTACTTTCAAAAGAGTAGTTGCTTGGAGACAAATTGTTGTAATTATTATTATTTATTTCTACACCAGAAGGWTTGTGAGCATCAAAATCAGAGATACATTGTGTTACATGCAGAGCAAGAGAATAAAGGCACTCAAACACCAAAAAGCCCAGAGAGTAAGGGTTAGATAGTTCCTGAACATATTAGACACATGAGAAGCTTAGGCATAAAGCAAGAAGTGCCATGCACTTTGCAAAATCAATACATGCCCTCTGCTTAGAATCTCCCCTTCTAGATGTTTCTTTCTGAGACAAACAAGAGAAACAAAGACAGATATCAAAGATGMTGGCTACCTCATCTGGTGACCACCAAAGACAGGTAGAAACAGTGAGCACCATCTGTCAGCCCTTTAGAGCAGCGGATGYGTAGGATCTGTCATGTGTCCTATTACCCCACAGATTCTATTAYCCTGTCAGCCAAACCTTGCTGAGGTCTGAGTCCAGCCTGTACAGCAGCCTCTTCTCCTCACAGCCTGAAAAAYAGGAGCAAAATGAAACCTAGAGGGATATACAGCCTTAAAGATTTTACATTTCTACAGCTGTGCCATGAAAGGAAATACACAATCAGGAGATTAGTCACAGATATTTCAGCCTTGGTTTCCTTTCTTTTCAATTCCTTAAGTTGTCATCCTTATACCTTTCATTTTTTCCTTACAAAACTATTGTAGCTGTCTTTTATTATTTTGTAATCCACTTCACAAGAGAAAATTTAGGTYAAATTGTCTTTATAAACTTACTTGTAGCTTTCTCAAATCTTTGTCTTACGTCAGTGGAATTTTATACTGTTCTCCATTGTTTTCTCTGTCTCAATAAAATCAGACTGGGCTTTATAGCTGGTATACTCCCAGCTTCTCTCTCCATCATTCTTGGTGAAAAATTCATTAATAACTTCCATGTACTTAGTTATTTCTAACCTAAAATTATCACAGATAATATACACAGTAGAATAAACATATTTATATTWTATATTAGAGAAAGCACAACCCAGGACACCTGGCTCAAGCTCTCCTTTAGCACCCCAGCCATTCCCCTGAAAGATCAGCAGCTGTTTGCATGCTGATGCTCACTGTACTTCAGGTCTGGAGAGATCCTTTTGCCTGCACAGACCTGGGGGAGAAGAAGGTGGAATGGGCTGCTGAGATCTCAGACATATCCCTGCTCAAATGACAGGTTCATTGGTATGTGGTATTGCAATCATGAACTCCTGAGGAGTGGCTGACAAAACCAGGATGAAATTCTGCATCTGAGTCCAGCCTGAGTCCAGATAATTAAGACACATATTACTAGCAAGTATTTTTTGTCTTATCAATGGTTTACGTAGGTGTATGTCATACACCTGTCCACACAGACCCTTGAGCTGGAAGATAGGCAAACAACCATACTCAAAACTGACTGTAAAGCATAGCCCAAATTTATTTACTGCAGTGATCACACATGAAAACATTCTTTGTTTTCATGTGTGATCCTCTTCTTATTTACAACCCACCCCAAAATACTTTCTGAAAAGAAAGTGCCATTGCTTATCCACCACTGAAAGGAAAGGGTTGGTTAGATCAAAGGTAACACTGACAGTAAAGAYGATATTTTTCGAAAGGATTTCTGAGGGGAAGTAGAAAAAGAAGGTTTTGCTATGGTTTAGAAACATCACCGTAGTCTGATTGTCCAGTTTTTATGTTGTCTGGATTAAATTGTACACCAGGGAGACAGTTCTCTTTGTTTTATTCATGTACTGACAAATCCATCAGAAAATATCAATGTAATTTATACCCTTCAATCCACATTTTTCATTATAAACCCTGTGTTCAAACAACCATATATATATATATATTTTAGCTGTACTTCCAACCTGAATAAGAATCCTCATATCTTTGCTGGCACTGGTATAGGAAAATGCAGCARTTGGCTGTCCTTCCTGTGAAGCATCCCTGATTCATCTGAACCTGGCTGAGAGATCATGGACAAAACTGTTCCTGGAAAACAAGGATGTTTTTGCTTGGGGCATTGATAGGAATCTGAATCTGTGGTCATTACGCTCTTTGTGGCAATGTGTCTTTGGAACTTTRTAAAGGTGCTCATGCCCATTTTAAATTCATTTACAAGTGCCTTTCCTCTTAATTAAAAAAAATATTTATATCAAGAAATAGCTATTGTCTTCCAATCTGGTATGACGTTGTGCATGAAAAAATTGCTTCATGTTCTTCATTTAACTTACACATTTATTGTGATTGTTAATTAGTGAATACAGATGAGAGACCTTGAGATCCCAAGGTAAAAGGTTATCATAGCTACATAGACATTATATCTTTAAAAAAAATTAATTTCTATAGCCAAAGCAGTTCTCGTGTTATTTCACAACCTGCTTAAATCAATGATTCCATTAGAATAGAAGAGATTTCAGCCATAGATTTGTGACCTCACCTTGCAGGTTTYTTCTCTCATTCATAGAAACAACTAATTCAACATAAAACTAATCTCACCAAAAAGCTATTTATCCTTTCATCATTTGAGTTCTGCAAGGMTCAAATGAGTTTTGGCAGCATTTTTTTTCATAGTTCATAGACATTCAGTATGATTAATTTTAGCTTAGGCACAGAAAAAAAATCTCTTAACTTTAAGAACCATGCAAAAATACTAGAAAATTGCTCTTTGAAGAACAGGGGTTTTTCTGAGGGTTTTTTGGGTTTTTTGTTTGGTTATGGGGGTTTCTGTTTGTTTTTTAATTTGTTTTGATTTTTTAAAATGAAATAATGAGTGGACAATTGCAAATTACATCTGAAATAAATTTTAAGGCAGAGAAATGTAAAAATCAATTAAAAAAAAAGAAAAGAAATTAAATGTAGGAATACRAGGATCACAAAGAAAAGCAAAGATTTTCTTACAAATAAAACATATGTTTTCTAGTTCCCAGTTTCTTATTTTCTCTCTGTGGATCCGGAGTTTCCCTTAAGCAGTACAGCATGTTTTYTAAAAGGGATATTTTTTCTTGCATCTTCTTCTCTCACAGTTAAAGTTGTGCAAGACCCCATGGCAACTACAGACAATGTTTACCTGTAAAATGAGAACTGGGCAGACTCTGAAAGCTGSCTTCCATCCTTTGAACACCCCAGTCTATCTGTTTTAATGGGATTCAAAGGAATTTCAAATAAAGTAAAATTTACTTTATGACAAGGCAGGGCAGTTGTCCGTGAGTTCACACAGACTCTGGGAGCTGCCAAATTTCTATGAATTCAAGAATGGGAGTGGATAGAAAACAGAAATAACACAAATTGTTTGGTAAAATGACTATCCGTGACATTTTATACCCACCACTGAATTAAGGAATTCTGTTGGACTGGTAMAAATGTTCCTGTGCAAAGTCAACATAAGAATCCTGATTTGGCTGAGATCAAGTACAATCCTATCCTGATAGTCTGCTAGCAAACCCACTTGGTCTCCTAGAAAATATTTTAATCAGTTTYCAATGACAGGGTGTAGAAATGGTTGGGGGAAAAAATGTTTGAGTGCGATTTATTTTTTAATTTCTCTTTAAATCTTTCCATAGCCTCACAGCTATGGAAAATTCCCCCAAGACAGCTAAAAACCAATGAGCCAGGGACTCCACAGACCATTGGCAAGTGCCTGTCATTACTCAGAACTTCAGAACAAAGAGGGTGATTAATCCATTTAAATTTATACAGGAAATATCAGAGGTGGCAGATGCTTTCCTCAATTGTGATTTACATAGAAAAGAAAATTAAAACCCTCACTGTAACAATTAACTGACTGCTTCACTAGATCCACCGTCATCCCTGACTTTTTTTCTTGTGCAGAATGTAACTATAAATGGTTCCAGCTTTTATGACATGAAGATGTGAGGGGCTGGGGGTTTGTTTTGGTTTTTCCTTGTTGTTGGTGGTTTTTTGCTCTGTTTTGTTGGGGTTTTTTTAGTTTTATTTTATTTTTTGTTTTGGGTTATGATTTTTGGGGTGGGAAACCACTGGGGAATGTTGCTTTAGAAAATGACTAATCTGTAGTCATTAGAACACTTCACACTGCAGCAAAACTGTCAGYATCTCTTCATTAGCCTCAAGATAAGGAGTTTTATATAAGTAGATCTAAACCTCAGCTGTAACATTCTCCTCAGGGTATATTAACAGTGCAGGATTTCACAATATTTCAGGACTAATTTCCTGCTTGTTCATATACTTTTTCATCACAGAGAATTTRCACAGCTACAGACATCTGTCTTAATAACATTCAGCATATTAATATGGGTCTTAAGGACATCAGGTGATTGAAACTGTAGCTAGTAAATTCTTCCCATAATTTTGGAATGATCAAAATATTATCTTTCATGGTTTTAGAAGTTTCATTGTCTTAATTAGATTTTATTCTGTAAATTATACCTTCTGGGGGTCTTGGGGAGCTTTTTTTGTGTAGTTTTTTTTTATTTTTTTATTTGGTTTTTGTTTTGTTTTTTGTATTTTCTTTTTTTGTTTTCTTTATATTTTATATATATTTATATAATATATAAATATATATATAGACTTATATATAATATTTATATGTTTTATGGGAAATAAACTCTTTTATTCAAAAGAAACATGGCTTTCCTCAGAGGAGTCAAAAAGGAATTTGCAGACAACTTTTCTATATGCAGGCACATCAGAAGGTAGCAGAAGTTTGGGAAACTCCTGCTGTATAGCTCCAAGAGGAATAGCCTGATCTGTGTGGAAGAATGAAGTGACTAACACCTCCACCAGAACAAAGAGAARTCCAAGAAGGTCTGTGGCCTCCATRCCACRACTTTTTCTCTGATCTGCTGAGGTATTGTTCCCTTGAGCTGCTGTTCTGAGCAGATAGCCAAGTCACAATCCAATTTACATCCTTACTGACAAGTGTGCAGGTCCTTTCTTCTCTTCCTGTCATCTAAGACTGGTAATGAGTTCACCCTCAAAGTTTTGAATATTTTATCCAGGTTTACTGTAGTTATGCAGAGTTGGATTTTATATTACTATTCAATCTGGTTTATGCAGTGTTTTATCTTCCTTCCTTTTTATGTATATGGTAACCTGTGGGTCCTTCGGAATACATTGTCAACAAAGAGGGCTTTTTTTGGGTTTATTTTTTTTTGTTTGTTTGTTTGTTTTGTTTTTTGGGGTTTTTTTGAATAACAATGGATTGCTCTCCATAAAAAGCATCTAGATATTTCAACTTCTTTGTTGAAACATAAGAATTGTTTTTAAATTATGTCAAATTTACAGGAACAATTTTTAATTTCTGAAAAAACACCCCTTAAACACAATACTAATAGTGATGCTGAGCTTTATTCTACTCATCAGTTTAGCTGAGATTTAAAAGGATATGGAGCTTTTCTGAAGACTTGAGTTGGACTTGGATGATCCTTCTGGGTCCTTTCCAACTCAGGATATTCTATRATATTCCATGAAGACCATWAAAAGTGTRCCACCTAGAATGCAGAGCTTGAAAGATAAGAAAATACGTAAGTTGACAGCAAATTTGTAGTGAGACAGAAGGTGAGGACAGGATCCATAAGAAGATTATAATAATTTTAATAAAGGTTATCTATGATGGTACTTTTTAACCTGATCGTTCTACATCATTGTAAACATTAAAAATAGRTATCATCAGTCCCCACTGATCTTTTTTCTTGCCTTTATCAGTTGCCCATTTCCAAATCCTRTGGGTCTCAAGGTGGCAATTGAAAGATGAGAGGTTAATGGCTTTATGCACTAATTCAAGGAGTGCATTCTATTTGTAAAAGTCTCCTTGTAAGACTCCTGTRGCAGAAACTGTCAAGTGAATAGTTTAGGCTACTATCACTGATGGAGTGGAAATGTCAAAGTGCAACTCATTAGAGTCAGAGAACAAATAAGCAGGCATACTCAGAGCTTTGAAAAGTGTGAAAGGTAAGAGCAAGTAGATGAACAAGGTGTGATGAAAAAAAAGAAGAATCAGTGAAAGAATGTAAGAGAGTGTAATCAGTGAAAAGGAAGATGACTTTGCAACATAGCAAAGGGCAAAATGAGATTGTCTTTCTGCTCATGCTTCTGCGACTAATTTTGATTCTGAAAGTCTCCAAATTGGTTTCTATGCACACACATTTTCAGAATCATACAAATATTTGCTGGCAGGGCATTTGACTGTCATCCAGGCATACTCCTGCATGAATTAGGACTATATTCAAAATCAGATTGGGTCAGTTGTTTCTTTGCCTAGTGGAATCTTGAAAAGACCTCTATGGACAATCTGTTTCTCTACTGTCCTAACTTTATAATGAGGAAGTTTTCCTAAGGTCAGTCTGCAGATCCCAAACCCTAACTTGTAGCTGTTGCCTTTTGTTTTATCACCAGACACTAATGAAAATACCTTGGTTCAGTTCAACATATCTTTGGCTTTTTGGTGTTCACACCTRAASATCTAAGGGATGCTCTTGCACTTGYATTTCATTKCCTGTCCTTGATTACTCYTAATGCATGCTGTCTTTAAAATTTAGTTCTTTAGTATTCTTTTCCTTAGCCTCTTACCAAAATGTCTTATCTTTTTAGAACAGGATCGTTTGTTCCTGAGTGCTAAAAATTACTGTTCTACTCTGCTCTTCTTTATGGTCCCCCAGGGAAACCCAGCCATCAATTTACTAAACTCTGAGGTATTAAAGTCTAGAGTCCTAACTGTTGCTTAAACTCACAATCTCAGAGTCTGGGTTACGGGTTCTTCTGTCATCATCTGATGCAGGCTGTCCAAGAGAAGCATAGGCCATGTGGTAGAAAAAAATGAGTTTCCAGTTCTGTGTTTAAGTGACAGTAAATGAAAAAGACCCAGTCTAAAGTCTGATAAACAGAAGAAAATCTATGCATTTCTTTTTATCAAGGGAGCTCTACTTATTTACAACTCTTWAAAAATTTAAYTGAAATATTTTTATTACTATGATGCATTGGAACACAAATCTGGGTGTCTATGAAGTCGAGTTGATTGGCAATAATAAAGATTCTTACTTTCTGGAAAAGGGAATTAATTGTTAAAATCTTAAAGCATGCACAGTGAATGAAAATAGCATATTTGCTTTCATGTGAAATTTAATTACCACTATTTTAACAAAGTTCACTTCTCATTGAAACACCAGGGGTGTTTACCATAGTACCTGTCAGAARTGATCCCAGCATGTGACCATTTTGAGGCATATATATGATGCCATCTTATGCTTTATACAAAGAGATGCGGTATAAGAATGCAGTGATCAGACCATGCTTCCTTATGCAGCAGCCAAGTGGAATATGGAATATGTTTGATCAGCTCCTGTTTTTATTGGAAATTGGATGAATACCTAGTATCTGAGTTTACAGCAGTATCTACTGGTCTAGACTTCTTATATCAGCTGAAGCTATAAAATCTTGCATTTTGATTATTCTTTTTTGATATGTCAATAGAGTYACTCTCCATCATCTTATGTTCAGTAATCTGAACACTCTTTACACTCTTGTATACATGAATAAACACTCTTRTATGCCCTTGGTCTTTTCAAAAAGTATTTTAAATAATTCAGACTWGTTGTACACTTACTGAAAAGTGCAAAGACTGAGGACAAGCTCCAAAAAGATATGGACACTACAAAGTGAAAYTTAGACTGGATGAGGGGCACAAAATTATTTGAAGAAAATTCCTTTATCTGCTTGGAAGTTCTAACCATGAAATTTCTTCCAATAAACATATGATAGGGTAGACTACTGATACAGACAGTTATTGAGCCTATATAGTCCATCTTCTGCTTCTACTAGGGCAGGGTTTTTCCTTCTTATTCTTGTCCTGTGGTTTCTGAGCTCATATCTGAACAGCATAAATGCTCAAATAGAACTTGTATGTGAGGTAGTCTATAATTTGGTGGTTAGACCTCTTTCAATAGAATGGGAAGGTCTTTTGGGTGACAAAATGAACCCATTTCTATTTTCTTGGGCAAATGTTCTGACCATTGTGTTATTACACAGAAGGGAAGGAAGATAGCAGTGTCCTTTCAATGAAAGGAGTGCCTCCTATCCAGCCACTTACCATGTTCCTCGAGGCAAACTGTCAGGGTGTTGATGCACCATGCCTGTAAAGCTGCCACACTGAAGGCTGCACTGAGGAGATCCAGAGTCCAAGGAAAGGGTTTGCCATGTTTGTCTTGAGAGTCCTAGTCATGGGAACCAACACCTGTTTTGTGACTGCCCCATCCAGTTTGGTGCTGGATTTGGAGTAATTTGTTTCATCAGCACCTCAGTTCTGTTCTTAAACTGGTGCTAAGTGAACACATCAGTAAATTACTATCTGATGGAGAGATACTGCACTAAGGCTACAAGAATTTCATAAGCATCCTGAAGCATGTTACAAACTTGTTCTAATATTTGAAATTCCTAATATAACTTTCTAAATTTAGAGTCATTCTATCTAAGAGCCAAGGGAGTTGTTTTGTTTATAATAAGCCATAGCAACTCTTTCAGAGCAATTGCATTGAATGTTGTAAATGTACATAAGGAACATTAGGCTTTATGCAGCATAGTAAAAATCCTTATAAATGTTGAGAGAAATTACCAGAGGAGATTAGTAGATATTGCAAACTAATCACTTCACACTTAAGTTTTAAAAGAATTAAATCTGCCTTTGAACTATTACTCTTATAAAAAGCCACTTCAAATATGAAACCATTCTGGTATTTTTTAAGTTAAGTTTTGACACATCTRAAATATTCCAAATTAAGGGCCTTATTCTTAACTGCAGTAAGGCTACTTTTAAGTTTTCTGGCATCAATTACAGTTATGTGCATTTCAAAGTCCTTATGCATTTGTGAAGAGGTTTAAAGAGGACTTAATGTAAATGAGAATTCAGACATAATCTTTTGGGATKAATTGAACTGTTCACTTATAAATGAGAATAATTAACAGAAACAYACCTTTGCCTTATTCATGTCAATCCTTTCATTCTAAAATATGGATCAGCTCCTGCTAATTTTACTTATTCAAATAAGTATTTCCATGTGARTATCCCCTTAAAATTTGGATTTTTATGTAATTATTTTCTAAAGTGATAAAGAGAATTTTCCATTTCGCCACTTAACTCTATCAATAATCTGTGAGCAGAGTGGTGTCTCTGTTTTCAGCGAGCACTTGTCTTTGAAATCTGAAAGAAAAAAAGACTTCCTTTGCAGTCAGAACTACAATGTTYGCCTGAAGCCTTTCAAGAAGTTTGGAACTCCTCCAGTAATTCTCAAGGCCTTCCTAGAATACCACTTGGGTATGAAGAAACATTTTTCTTTTCAATRCTTGCACTGAATTTGATTAATTGATTTTCACTGATTTTAAGGAGAGAAAGGATTTTAAGTCCTGTGACGGTCTTCTTTTCCTCAGGTTGCTTTACAGTCAATGAAGAAAGGCGGTAAGGTGACTCTTACTTTAAAGACTTTATTTTGGAAGTGCTTTTCTGTGTTAATTGATTACTTGAACTCTTTAAATACAAGAAAACCATCACTTCCTCTTATATCTGAGCCTTCTTCTAAATGTCAGGGTCAAACATCTGTATTATTTATCTAAGTATATGCAAGGCACAAAGTCATCTGTCTTGAAATAAAAGTATGTTCTTAATGGTAGTGAGATACATAAATTCAGTGGCAGATAGACAAAATATAACTCATATTGGTATGGCTAAAGTGTGAACAGAATGGAAAATTTGCCTTAGAGATTGGAATATTATTTATGTCATATCATAAAATATATTTTTGTCCTATTTAGAGATGACCATTAAGTAGAAAATATTTATTGATATGGGTATACTGGGTGTGCAGTGTACAAGATTGGAAATGCCCTAACGAAGCAAGCCCAGTCAGAAGTTTAGTACARTAGGGATGCTCCTACAAAGAGAAAAAATGAGTGCTGTGAGAAGACTGAATTTTGACAAAATAATACTCAGAAACAAACTCTTTGTGGCGTAAGCTATTGTAAGACTCTACTATCATTTCAAACAATAATATTAGCATGAAGGCCTGGTAGAAAAAGCAACAGCCAAAGTCATAAAGCTGGTGAARTTAAAGAGATTAGGTAGATAGGTCAGATATATTTAATCTCTCCCAAATGGATTGTCAGATACTGTGGAAAAAAAAAAAAACCAAAAAACAAACCCACACAACTTTATCCAGTCTTTTTAGCCAATGCTTTATCATAATACTTTCAGGAGAAAACAAGGATGTATGACATTCTCTCTGACATAATCTGATTAAAGTAGAATGGGATTTGGTAAATCAAATAGATCCATTGCTCAAAAGAAACTCACCATAGTATGTCTATTCATGTAAATAAAATGGCATAGGTCTAAGACAAAAAGGCAGAATAAGTGAAAATTCATCTCATACCACTTCTTAAACCATTATTGGTTGATTCTATTTTTCTTGGGATACAGAGAAGAATATCTGTAAATATCTATAAAATATCTGTAAATACCATGTTCTATATACTCAGTATGAGCCTTTGCAAAACTTCAGTTGGGTGGATTTTCYCCCCAAAGGCAATGCATGGGACTTYTGCATGTACATCAATCAAGTTTTTTCTTTCTGTTACTAAACATAAGCAATTCACATAACAATTACCACGCACAGAGCCCAGTGAAATGCCTCCAAGATGGATTGGATGCGAAACATTAGTCAGGGAGGGGAAACTCAAGAACTGGGGCTTGTTCAGCAAGGTGGCTTTAAATACACCCTTACAGCAGCCTTCCCAGTACCTGTGGGAARGAGCCAGGGTCTTCACAGAGCTGCATTGTTGGAAAACAAAAGGAAAAGCTCATAAATTGTAAGAGAAGATTTGGTAGCAGGAGAAACTTTTTCACCAATGATCAGTAATGTAGTATCACAGGAAGCGGAGSGATGCTGTGGAGTCTCCATCTTTGGAGATTTTCATATTGTGCAAAGCCTTGTTTTTAACCCCAGAATAGCCTCACTTGATGCTATAGCTGATCTTGCTTTGAACCAGAAGTAGAGATCCTGGTGCTCCTTATCATACAAAACTGTAACAAAGCTACATTTATTAGAAATCAACATAAAAATCTATGATAAAACCTAACCGTAGAACACTTAAAATCATTAACAGTAAAATCATTCATCCCCAGACAGMATATAAGATTCATATTTCATGCAATATAGCATTACCAACTTAACAAAATATTATCTCCCAATCTTTCTACTATATAAACTTAGAGCTTTGTTTCTACTGTTCATATGCCTACTATGCCAGCAAAAGAAATTTGGAAKTTTATGTTCTGATCTACCRTTRCAAACTGACACGAACCCTAYCACCTGTACATTGTGAAGGGCTTTGCAATGCTCATTTTCAGTATGAATGCTTGCCTGTGTTTACTGACAYTGAMAAAATTACATTCTGATGGAAACCTGGCTCAGACAATTCTTCAAACTACTGAAGGATGAACAGCTACAGTGCACAAAGTATTGGTCCCATTGGTCCTTTTACTTTTTCTTTTTTTTCTGTTCAAGCCACAAACTGTGTCTTTAAGAAAAATTTCACAGACAATAAATTCATTTGGAACTCATACATAAAATATCTCCAGAGAAAACTGCAATATTCAACTTTAAATTACCAACTAAAGCCAAATATTTTTGTACACGTGAGACTTAACGTGCAGTCATATACTTAATACTTAGTGCTTGTATACATAGAYATCAATTAAACAGAAAATTCCTATATTGCCACAATAAAGAGTCTGACACATGATTTTTAACTGTATATCCTCATTTCCTTGAAAAAGAAAACAGAAGTTTTATACTTACTACTTCTCATTAATGTTCAGTTAAGCCAGTGAGAAAATCTGTCATGCACAATTGCGACATTCAACTCCACCAAAACTAAATCCTTCTTCAGAATCGTTACAGTTTACTATATAGGTAGKGAGATTATCAAAAGGTAAAATTAATTCATGAGGCCAAAATTAAGGTATCTATACCTTATTTTTCATAATTTTGCCTCTATGCAAATCAAGTTTGTTTATTTCAAAGGCAATGCCTTCAAGCAAACRAAGACAGTTGTTATATTTAAAACAGGAAACCTCCCAAATATTTGTTTTCCTCTTCTCTAAAATACGAAAATTCCCATCTCATTAATGTGTCTACARCTGAACAAGTGGAAGCAATTTAGTTCTATGTCTAACTTTAGATCTATCAAGGACTTTACACTAGATAGGGAATCCCTGCTGTGCTTGGGAAGATTTATCCATTTCAGAAATTGAGTTTCATTGCTCATTTTTTATCTCTTTTGCATCTCATGAGGGTGGTCTTTAGGACTATGACATAATTAAGAACAGAAAATATYTTTTCTTTTTCTGAGTTTTATGCAGGGGTCTCAAGTTTACTAAAATTCCTGAAAACTGATGAAAATCAAAGAAGACTTTCAGTTTAAAAAGTTAAAAACTCTATCTAGAATTTCTAATTTTTTTTTTTTTTTGTATCATAAGTAGCATATTCAGACACATTAATGATGCTTTGCAATTGCAAAATTCTCTTGTCACTTTTTTAATGACCTGCACATGTAATTGGAAGCTTTCCTACTAAAGAGCAAAGCAATATTCCTGGATTACCATTTTAGAAATTTCCACTGAAATTAGACAGAGACTTCTTTGATATTTAGATTGGGCACACTATGGTGTTTTAAAAAGATCAGGTCATTCAGTACTTTTGCTGTATGCAAGTATAACTCTGGGATTTCTTTGGAGTCATTTTGATTGACAGCAGGATGACATAGACAACCATGTCCAGATGCAGTTTCTGAGGTTGAAAGGCATCATTTTTTCATAGGTTGCACCAAGAGAGAAATTTAAGGGTGAGTGAATATCCTAGCTTCAAAACAATACTGTAAACACTGTGATTGCAGTCCTTGAATGTGTCCTTTTGGAATTCCTTTTACATTCTAAAAAGAAAATTTTACCAGCCAAGAT
This sequence comes from Alauda arvensis, assembly GCA_902810485.1. Classification (NCBI taxonomy): domain Eukaryota; kingdom Metazoa; phylum Chordata; class Aves; order Passeriformes; family Alaudidae; genus Alauda; species Alauda arvensis. The sequence continues at coordinate 781,837 of CADDXX010000171.1, read as the reverse complement.
TTAAATTAATTAAAATGGAAGGCTATATCATGAAAATATTTTAATGACAGTGGAGCTAGTATGCACAGCCATGATAAAAAATGCATTTAYGCTGATGTTATGAAGAGTATTCCYGCTCTTCCCCTGCTCCACCCTAAAAAAGAGCAAACAACAAATGAAAAAATGGAAGCAGAGACAGAGTATAAAAATTTAGGTGAATAACAATCAAGAAACAGTTGACCAGTTTGGATTGTGTCTTAGAAACATTTGCCAATGAATACTGAAAGAACAAACTGCTGAAGTCTGCTGCAGAGCCATTATAATCTGTTCATTTTATTTCCATTACCAATTATCCTTAATTATTGGAAACTTTTCCATATATGTATGGAAATAYAATTTGTGTAATAACTGCTGAAATGCATGCTCATTAAATTGACTCTAGCTCAAGAAATAGATTTTGATAAACTATGTTATGTTATGTACCTGATTGCCAAGTACTCCRTTTTTACTTAATTTCAAGTCCATCTTTGCACAAAATTTTCCAAGTTCTATTTATGAATTTATTTTCTTTTWCAGGAGAAAGAAACAAAAGGCCAGATTTCTTTGTTGGAAACTGACATAATTAGTATAAAAAGACAGCTGTGACGTGAACATCTAGAAACTAAGAAATAAATATGGACAAAAAGCATTGTTGCTGAGGGATGGGTGATGTCACTTGAGCAAAGGCAATAAGAGGCTTCAATCCATTTTGGAGCCCAKGGAAAAACAGACAGAACTTTTCTCAGAATCTGCTAATTTAGAGACTCGTTGCAATTCACTGTACATCCTRTTGTTATTCCAGGGACACTCTTGAAACCTGTTTGCAAGATCTGTAGGAAAAATGAGGACACATGCTTTCTTTTGGTCACATCCACAGGGTACAATCTTTCTTGATTCCTGATTTCAATCCACACCCTAAAAAAATCAAAACAAAAAAACCCTACGCAAATTTTGTCACCAAGTGTATTCATTTTAGGCACAGAAAAGCCTTTAAAATTAGTGAGTTTAAATTAATTCCAGGAAAAAAAGAAAGCTTGTGTGAGTGGAGCACTTCTCTGGCTGTTATTTTATATGGGTCACCCTGCTGAAACCACTATCAGGCCCAGGAATGTRCTTTTCTCCCCTTATCTTGCTGCCTTCTTCCTAAAGTTCCCCTCATCCTRCCTTCCACATCAGAAATGTCTCTTACTGCACTGTGTTTGCCCTGGCTTTCCTTTCTTGGCTTCCCTCTTGTCTTCTGACAACACACATGATTTGCATCTCTTCTGATGACAGAATATTTYACAAAAAAAATCTAATTAAAATAAAAGCAAATAACTGTCAGGATGTGCATGTAACAGTGCATATCAATGTTTTTGAGCACATAGCTCTTTCCTCTCTCTTTCCCTATCAATCTCTTCTTCGTCATATTTTCTCTTTCATAGTGATAAGATCTTAGAAAGGAAAAAGAATTGTGTTGTTTGTTTTTTGTTTGTTTGATTTGTTTGGTGTTTTTTGGGGATTTTTTTTTTATCTGTGTGTAACTTCTTTCAAACAATCTCTCTGCCCTTACTGCACACAAACACACACATATAACATCAAAAAATAAAAAACGAATGTTAAGGTGACAATTCTAATTTCTTTTAGATGCTGTAGCTGTGTTGTCAGCTCTTTATTTCCTTGTTAGGCATTACAAGTCTCATGGCAGACACAGGTTTAAAGTGCACTCTGATCTTTAAGGTTGATTTTGTAAGGTAGTCTTCCTGTTCCAGACATTCTGTTGCACTATCTAGTAGCTTAAAAACAAAGGAAGAAGTACAAATTTCAAAATGAGACAGAGAAACACCCTGCCTTTATAATTTATTGTTCTTAATTTTTGATCTGGGTTGAAATCTTCATTGGTAAAATTGGGTCAATACTACTTTTTCTCGTCACACCTTTATGAAGGGTATATGTGTAAAYGCTTTGATATTTAACACATTCAGACAAACTCACTCAAAGTGTGTTTTGTTTTGTTTTGTGATTCTTTTTTGTTTGTTTTCAACAACATGTAAAGTACCAGCAAGAAAGCTGTCACCCTGGTGCTATTTCCACAGAGCACTGTTAGTACATGAAATTCAGTTACTGCTTTAGTACTCGACTCCCGGAAAACCACCTTTATGGATTAGTAGGATGAGATAGAGGTAAAAGACTTTTTACTAAGTAAAAAAAAAAAAAGTCTAATGAGGAGTGTAAGGATGTCCTTTATAACCCTCTAGTTATCCCACAGAATTGCTACATTTTAGTAGGTAGGGAAGGCTTACAGAGAGACAATATTAGGTGCTTTTGCCTTGRCACCCCCACCCTTCTCATGAGCTGAGTATGGTACTTCTGCTTCTGAGGTACCTTTCTTTGGATTTTCTAAGGAAATGCTTGTATTAAAGTTCACATGAAGTTAATTTTTCATGAAAATGCATTACATATATATGTTCTAATATGTAGCACATGCTTGTGAAACTTGTCAAAACTTTGTTGAAAATAACACTGACAGCAGAGTCAGAATGACTCTGATAAAAGTAATTTTCACAGTGTTTTCCAAATGACCTGCAGCATAAAGTGCAAGTGAACTTGTAAAATATCTAGGAGCACAGTGCTCACAAGAATACCAGCTCAGTTCTGCTGAAACATGGGATTTGGAAAAGGTTCAGAGAACCTTTTGAACTTTTGGGGCCTCATCCAGAATAAACTAAGCTGTCTGGCCATTTAGMTGTGCACAACACTAATCATCACTAGCAGTAAAATCTCTGGAATCAAAATCTGGCTGACAATTTTGTTGACAATATGCAAGGCAAAGTGCAATCCAGTTTGCTCTTTAGCAGTTACATTGGCTGTGCTGAACTGACAGTAATAACAACTTGTTTTTTGTCAGTAAACTAAACAGATAGAATTAGGATTTTTATAGAGAWGCACGGGGCTTTAGCAATGCTTTTGTCATTAAAGTCAATAGAAACTGAGCAGCTGAAACCCTGGGTAACTCTTCAACAATTTCTGCCATAGGGAGGAGATAAATGAAGTAATAAAATGATATGTTTCCCTTTGAAATTTAGTTCTAAGTAAAGTTGCTAGACTGGCAGCCTTGCAAAACRGAAGTTCTTTGCTGTATTTATCCACACAACAGGTACAGCATAAGTGGCAGCAATATGGATTTCTTTCTCTTGCTGTACCAATGTGTTGCATATTTTTTTCAATGACAGCCAGTATTACCACCATGATCTGGGGTMTTATTTATAAAGTTTATGACTTCAGTCTTCTTTCCTGCTCATCAGCAGTACTCATTCCTATACCTAGCTCCCCTAGCAATAAACAGGGTTTCTCTCTGCTTTTATAGGCAGTCAYGTCAGCCATTTGTTCAGCCCTTATGCAAACTATTGATCTGTTMTCATGTGAATTTACTCACTAAACCATCAGTTGTTTATTTTCGTGGTCTGAATATGTTTCCTTCTCATGATACACTAGATGTTCCTTGCTCTGAATAGCTGAGGATGAAAAGGGCTGAAAAAATAATATAGCTCTTCTTCAAGCAAGAATCATCTCCATGTTATGTCTTTTCCTGTCCTTTTCCTTAGAGTTCTTTATAGTTCCTCTTCAAATACACAGGTAAGCAGAATAAGTAAATTAAAATTTCTAAGCCTGGCTTTAGGGAAAAATAAAGAACAAAGGTGTTTTGTACTTTGAATTTCCTTATATTTGACATATTGTCTCCACCAAACAACATTCCTCTGTCTGTCTGTCTGCAAGGATTGTTAGCTTACATTTTAAGAGGTACTTCTCCAAATTTGAAGCTAATTTGCAACTTTACAGTGAGCTCTGAGCCAGGAGAAAATGTTTATTAGAAAAATATATRTCCCAGATCTTATGAACTGCAGTTCTGCTTGGATTGTTTAGCCTCATGTAATGTAAGAATAAAGTAGCTTAATACATCAATTACCTAGAAAATTGCAAAAGACATMCACAGGAAACATCCTTTCCTGTATTCTAATTATGGTAGGTCATGATCTAGAGATTCATAGGATGAAAAGCTGGAGAGATGTTGCTGCTCCTACAACAGTGCTTAGCTTAATGAAATAGGCAGATATTAATTTTAGATTTTCAGCCTGGATAATTCATAGCAGTGAAAATGGGGGAAGAAAGGAAAATAAAATGTATCTGCATATAAGGCTTTATCTATTTTAAAAGATTTAAAAATGTATATTTTACATTTACAAAAAAAGATTAATTTTCAGCAATTCTCTTCTGTATTTTGACCACCTCTTTKATGCATAATTGAGCTTGAACATCCTGAAAAAACCTCAAGGCCTGTGGTTGAGCCAGTCAGTGAGATCATCATAGTTTGCCCTTTGTAGCAGGGTGAGGGTTACCAAGCACTCCCCAAGTTGCAGAAAGGTTATGGAGGCTTCCTCCTTGAAGATATTAAAAAAACATCTAGATGTGTTCCTGAGCTGGAGGTGACTCTGCTTAGGAAGGAGGGTTGGGCCACATGATCTCAAGAGGTCCTTTCTGACCTCAGCCACTCTAAGTCTATAGGACTAAAACAAGGTCTCAAAGGGTTCACAAGAAGTTGTTGGTGGGAGAAGAAGGATGCAGAAAGGACATAGAAGGATATAGAAAGAACAYTGGCTTGTGAAACCTCCATTTGCCATTTTAGTGATGGTTAATTCACGTTGTGTTTTTTTAAATCACATATGTGAACTGTGGACAGATGATTGTAAYGGCTGCTAAGGATTCATCTTCTCTTTTATCTGGTGTTGATGTTAATCTTAAACTTATACTGTCAATTTGACAGGAAACATTTCTTAAAGTTGAGGGGTTGCCAATAAAATACAGATGGTAGTTATCTGTGTCAATGTAAATGACACWAAGGTAAAATAATTATTACTTTGTTATTTAGGATGTTTTCTCTGCCTCCCATTTCTCATTGAATTTGCCAGTTTCATATGTCATAGGAATGTCTTCCTTAAGCTAAGAATATAACTTGAAAATTTCAATTAGCAGTCTCAATGAAGGTAAAATTTAGCTCTTATGAAGTAGAGATATCTGCACATATATTTATACAAATACACAGCTAAACTATATTTTCCATAATTATTTCCAAAATCTTTATGTTTTATCACTGAGATGGAGTAATATGCAGGAAATTCCTTACAAAACTCAGCTACTCAGAATATGCTAGAGCATTAAATAGAAGTCTATGTCCATTCTGAAGGTATCTTCTCTGATTTTTAGCAGCTCCCTGTGTAGTAAGATAACACAGAGAGACCATCTAAATAGCAGGGATGTTTAATGAGAAATTTTATTTATGTACAGTAGATAGATGGATATGGTGTAAGACAATGTTTTTTAAGCGTGAAATGATACAAAATGAGTTATTCATAATCTTAATTGAGATAGGATGAAGAGTGAGTCTAAGCTCCTCAAGGATCCTTTGTGTTATCACGCTGCTGCCAAGGAATATACATGGTRTGTTTTAGTCTCTGGAGGAAACTTTGGTCATGCAGAACTTACCATTAGTTCCCAACCTCATCCCCAATGTCACTCCTCCAACATCTTGGAAATACATTTTTGTGATGCTGGGCACTGAAGAATACTGAGCTTTATTCTGAAAGGTCATTATCTCCACTGAGAGGGCACTAACATCTATGCTCAAACATTTGCTCAGGGTTTGTTAAAGTCTATTCAAATTCAAGTAATCCCCTTCAGTGCTACTTCTTTGCCATGAGAGTATGAGGAAATAGTGCTGATATTTTGACAATCCTCAGCTCTTTGGAAACGTGTTAAGCACATTCAGATATTTTATATGCCTGGTGAAATAATTGGCAAATCTGTAGACCAGTGAGAAAACTTCCTTCTCCTGAGGCACCACGCAAATATTAGTGGGATTCTCTCACACATGCTGAAAAACAGTGATATTAATAATCTTATGTATTGAACTCAAGTATGAATATATTATTTATTAATATATATGACTCATCACTAAGATAATTCAGAAAAGTAAACCAAACATAATGTAACAAGAAGATATTTTAGATTGGGTGATCTTGCTCATGTCTCTGCAAAATGATGAGAAATGGGTTTAAAATGTTTCAAGTTAAAGAAAAGAAAAAGATTTGTTGTTTTTTTTTTTTTTTCCTTTACTGACTTGCATTCATTCCATTGTTTGACTCAGGGTACTGGCATTCACTCCTGGAGCATTAAAATACCTGAGGTCTTCTGTATATTTTAAAGATCACTTGTTTGTTTTTCTTTTCCTATCTACAAGAGGAGAGGAGATTTTTTTTTCCTTTTTTCCCCATCTGAATCCACATATAAAAACAACTGTCATCATCACACATTTAATATTGAGATTCACTTCCTTCCTCAGTCTTCTGGAGCTTCCATGGTTTGATATGTATCTTATGCAACAAAGCCTATCTACCCTCAGTGGCTTTTCCTAAGGTGAATAGTAATGAATGAATCAATCCTAATTGTAATAACTGGCATGTTGTATAGAGCAGAATTAAATGTTTTTAAATATTTAAATATGTTAGTATTAAAAACATGAATGCAATGATGAGCTATATATGTGTAGGTGGTTATACTTTAKGGCTAAAATTGAGAATAAAAGTATAAAATACAGTGTTAAGAGAAAGAAGTTGCATTGTGATGTACCAGTAATTAAAATTGTGACTATGAATAGAAGCCTTCTCTGTGCTTAAATATATTACATATACGTACAAAATATATTTTCATAATATACATGTAATTGTAGATTACTTTTCTCAATGATTATTTTGTTGGGGAAAAACATTGTAAACTGCAGGGAAATATGACCTCTGGTTTTTTTTTTTTTTTWTTTATTTTATTTTCCTGAAGGTGAAAGGTTTATTTTTCATTTATTTTTAAAATGGTAAATTTATGGCTGAGAAGACAAGATTTGGCTGGCTGCTGAGAAGRCACAGACATTTGCAATCAGCATAGTATAATCTATAACATAAATACACGGATCAGACAGCAGAGAAACTAGTCATGGGGCTTCTTTAGCAAACAGAGGAGACACTTGTCAGGAATCCAAAAGATAGTTTGCAAAGGTTTCCTTCTTGTGCCCTGGGAGGGCACTTGGCTGCCAGTGTGAAGAATGGAAGCTGTCTGAAGAAATCAAATTGGTCTGCTTTATCCACCTCAGCCAATTACTCCCTTGAGCATAATCATACCCTGCTACAGAAGAAAAAAGGATAATGTCTTAATGTCCTAATAATCTTCTAACCTCAGACCTCTGCCGTAGAATTGGGCTATTTCATGCCATCTGAGAACATATTAAAATGCCTTCTAAATATTTAAGACCCAAGCTATCTAATCTGATACAAATTTCAAAAGAAAGTTTTTCAGTTCATCATAGATTTTTTCCTTCCCCTCATACATTAAGTCAAGATACATTAATCACATCACAAAGCTTTGAGGTTACGTGACATGAAAATTCAGCACTCCAAATCAGTGCATCTCAGTTAAATCACAGAACTGCACTTAGATASCATGTCTGATATTTTCTTCTCCCTGTACCCACAAGCAGTGCTAAGGTTTTACAGGTGAAGAATGAAGCTKCACARGAAGCTACTGTATGCATAGTGCTCATCCTGGCTTCTCARGTCTCTCTGAACAGAGGGTCTTGAGGAATATGCCRGTGTATCACTCATGCTGGTGTGCCACAGCATATGTTGAATATAGACGTCCAGTCTGAACTTAGAACAGCTATGATGTCTTCTGGCCTTTAAATGAACATATTTGAGGATGGAAACACTGAATCTGAAAAGAGTTCAACACTTTTCATAGAATTCTTGGAAAGATACTATTGCACCGAGAAAATTATCATATTGGTTATTCTACTTTAAATTGTCTGGTTTGGTCAGTCTTTATTAAAYATCACATTACAATTTTAAGAACTAATTCCAGAGAATAGTCCAGATGACTTAAAATCTTCCTGTCAGTTATTTTAATTATTTTAATCCTTAATTGTAGTGTATTATGCAATGCCATTAAATAACCCTGTAGTTATTCCTGAGTTAATGAAAATATATAATGTATCTAGCTCTTGAAACAACAAATATATATGAAATATATTTAACTGCATTCCATGACCTGTACCCCTCTCTAGTATTTGTAATAATAAGTGTAATGCATTAAATGTTGTTAATCAGAACATGTCATTATTTTTTTTCTCTTACAGGAGGTGTTATGTTTAAATAGAAGTGTCAAATATATAAAAATTCTCTAAGRCTCACCTAGTTTATCTTCTTTGTGTGATGCATGGTCCAGAATAACTCAAGCAGAGCAACCAGAATATATKGTACCACAGTGACTTTAAACTAAAGAAATGATTGTAGGGAATTCTGCAATCAAGTGCTTCCRGAATAGGAGAATTTTTCCTCTCAAATTAATCACTGAATTATTGTGAAGAACTGTTCTCGCTTGCATTTCATTGTTCCAAGAATAAGTTATCAGAGTTCACTTGCCCAGTKCCCCACTAGAAAAAATGCACTTGGGAATGGTTAATATGAGTGAWGGAAATTATGCTGGGAAAAAATTTCAGCAGAGGTGAACTTGCCCTTCCTTATTTCTATTCATGCAGCGGCTGGGGCCATCTTAAGCAGGGTCTGTGGCCTGTGTCTGTCTTCAGAAGCAGCAAAAGTGGCAGTCAACCCAATGTTTAGTTTGACAGCCAGAGTGAGCAGCGAAATGATAGCTGCATTTGGCTCCCATGGGCAAGGATATATTTCACCTATAATTAGAGCCAGGTGTTTGTGCATAGGCACACACACACACAGGGAATGCTAGCTAGGGGAAGTGCATCTGCACATTTGACTCAAAGTGTTTTACACAAAGGTCTAAGTGTAGGATTTCTTCATAGGAAGGAATGTACTAAGYCAAGAAGCCTGAATTTCTTGCTATCCAYGTAGCAGAGCAGACRAAAGTTTTACAACAAATTTAATGCCCTTTTCAGCCTTAAAAAAAAAATCCCTAAAACCTACTACTCGTGAAACTGTGAAGTTGAAGATGTATTTTCTTAAAGCCAGAATCWCAAGAGTAGAAGATATTGTGGTGCAGAATTGAAAGGAAAAATATAAATCAACAATTGATCCTCTTCAAATGACAGCAGGATGAATGTAAGCTATCTAAGAGGTAAATGYGGCATGATTAAGACTATTTTATGTACAGAAAAGTGGAATCTGACAAAAYAGAATCATAGAAAAGAATTTGAGTCTATTGAAATTTCCTTCTGGTGTTCAAAAGACRTAAATCATAAATAATAGTTTCTGAGTTTTTTCCTAAAAACTTTGGAGAAAAGAGTCTGATTGAAGCTCTCCACAAGTGAAAACAAAACAAATCAAAATAAAACTTGAAGACTATAAAATGCATCARTTCTATAAAGACTGGCAAATGTGAAAATTAACTAATGACTCTTAAAAGTTTCCATTGTAATTAACACAGTAACTTCATTAAATATCTTTATTCAATCAAGAAGAAACTGGTATTGGAAAAGCAATTAATCTATCCCRGGAATAAGAGACCTTTCCCTTTATAAATTATATAGGCTATGTTTTCTATTTAATTTTAAAAGCTATAATGCAGGTAGGACTCTAGTGTTATTTCTTTGGCCAAATACACCTATTTCAGGGGTGTAGGACTACTGATTTTTTCTCTTTTTATATCAGTGTTTGTTTACTTTTAAAAAAACATTTAAAGGACAATTTATATCCTCTGCATCCAAAAAAAAATGGTCTTTGACTCCAGAGCAGTGTGGAAGTTTATGTTTGCTAATCCAGTTTTTAAAAGAAGAGAGAATAGAAGAACAAATGTTATGCTATAAAGATATCAAGGGTGTTAAAGAACAGTATTTAACTGGGTTTAAAGTAAAAAAATGGTCATGTTGCTTTTCAAAAGAATATATTGAAAAATAATTCTCAAATTTTGATGTCATAGATGTTTCAACAGATGGTGATTGGTGCTGCAGGTCTGTCTAGCAGATTTTGTGAAAGAACGTGATGAAATGTCATATGTTTTTGACATTTGGGTTTCATTAGAAAAGCATTTCTCACCTGGTACTGTTTGTCTTTTCAGATTCCTTTGATGATTTGATGACAACATTGACTGCAGCTTTTATTTTATTTCTTCCACCAACTTGAACTCTCTTCCATTTTATTCTCATATTTCAAGTCACTCTGTTTTTTAACCCCTTCTCCTCAAATTAATATCATAGCACTTCTGTTGGTCATTCTACAGTTAAAGATGCATTGAGATTAAAAATTGGTAAGTATAGACATGGTGTTACATTTATCCTAGAACATTCTGAAACAACCAAAATRGTGCATAACATGCAGAAATCCTTAATTTGATAAGTCTGATAGGATACTCACTTACAGGGGTCTTGGTAACCACTTGGTGGTCTTACTGYGGTGGGTTGGCCCCAGCCAGCAGCCAGGCACCCACACGGCAGCTCACTTCACCTGCAGTGGAATGAGGGAGAAAACCAGAGGAGTGGGAGAGAGAAAATAATTGGGGCAAAAAAAAAAAAAAAAAATCCAGGGAGCTCACTTGATAGCTGTTGTTACAGGCAAAGTAATCTGAACTTGGGAAATTTTATTTACCAGTTAACAAAAAAAATTAAACTACTGATTCATGGACTGGGAAACAAAAAACAAACCAAACCAACCCAAMAAACACAAACAAAACAAACCCCCAAAACCCTCAAACATTTAGGTACTTTCCTCCCTCTGAAGTTGAAGGCTCAACTTCAGACACCTCTCTTTRCCCGCTATTATTGCCACAGGTTGCACTTGGTCTCTTCAGCTGAATAACTGTTTGTGCTTAGTGTTTTCCCTCTGCTCTCTTTCCTTTATCACCCCTTTCCTGTGCTCCAGTATGACTCCTATGTGGACATCAGTCACTTCAGATGAGTGCCTACTCTKCCTGGAGCCCTTTTCCTCCTCTGGCCCCTCTGTTCCTTCTGATGTTTCTCACCCTTTTTCTCCTTCYTTCCTTCCTCACTGAGAATATCTTAAATATGCTATCAGAGGTGCCACCAGCTTTCCTGATGGGATTGGCTGTGTCCTGTGGTGGATCCATTTTGGAGCCTCCTGGAACCACCTGTGCCAGGCAGTCCCTGACCTCCTAGGGAGGCCACCCATAAAGAACACCCTGAAGTATCAAAATCTTGCAATTTATACCTAATACATTCATATTTTTGCAATCTGAAAGGAAAATATAAAAAACTGGTACATATTAGTTATAATTATAATAGGTGTYAGTGACAGCGATTTTTCTTTGTACCCCTGTTACGACGGTGCAAAAAAATGACATGAAAGTTACAGATCATAAAATCATAGAMTAATTTAGGATGGCAATATAGAGACTATAAGGTCCAACCCTTCAGCCAGCACTGCCAAGTTCACCTGCAAAGAGATTCAAAATAAATAGYTAGTCTATTAGACTACTTCTCACAAGGAAAAGGCAGGCTGATAAAATCATTAGTTGCAGGCCTTATAAACTTTGYACCTCACATATTCATCATGAGGACAGCATTTTCTGGTAATCCACAGAAAGTTGTTTTTCTTCATTTGGAATGCTTTATTCCAATACTTAAAAGAAAATCATAGTCAGATAAGCAGACTTCTTTCCCCCTCCTGGCTCATCAATTTAATTTATCACATATATGCTCATTGCTACTGACTGATGAAATGGAGAGATATACAGCACTAAACCCACTGGGAACAGAGATGGAGATGATAGTTATGCAGCATTGAAATAYGAGATGAGTCAGAAAAAAAAAAGCAAAATTCAAGCCAAGATTATTTTTTTCAGGGTGAGGGGATAATTATGATGGAGTAGCAAGGAGCACTTTGAAAATATGGGTACTAAATTTGAACAGTCATTTTGGATGTGKAGTGACTTCTTTGGGGTAGCTGAGCATGTAGGCACAAGCAGGAACATGAACAAGAAAAGTAAATCATCCAAGATGATGCTCCTAAGAGTCCATTTGTTGTCACAGTTCCAGGAAATCATCTCACCAYAAATTAGCAGATAATCTGTCAGTACTAAATCTCACACACATGGTTTCTGCATGGAAATTGYTCTATCATTAAACAAAACCGAATTAGTGTTCCTATTTTTCTGATTTAAAGGAAAAAAGTGAAGCAGGTTTTGATAAGTTCTACTGTCTGGAACAACTTTAGTTTTCYAGAGCATACATAAAACCATTAAAAAAATATTAGCAGCAGCCATGCGCTTTGAAAATATATTGCAAATACCTACACAGCACCATTATAAAAACTAACACATTTGATACTTTGTTTTCTTTCTGAGAAGTGGAGAAACATGATTTTTAAGCATTTAAGAATTATAGCATGAGTTCATTGTTCTTTGAAGAAATCAATARTGATGGTTCCTATGGCATAGAGTCAGTATAATTAAGCAGCAATTTATATTAAACCATGGAATATATGAAATACMGAAACATGTAAAAGTCTACAGAAATTTCTCAGCTAATCAAGATTGCATTACTCATACACAGCACAGGAGATGACAAAGAGGAATGCCTACGCATGTTCATTGATCTATAGTTTTATCTGCTTGATAGATGATAAGACTCCTTCCATCTATTTTCTTAATCTGTATTTAACTAGTTTCAAAGGAAAAGTTTTAAATTATAGATTGTAATGCTGCGTTGGCATGATACAGTACTGTGCATCAATTCGCTTTATGGAGCTGTTATGAAGTTAACCTACATACCACCCTGACTGTGTGAATATTAAAATTCTGATTAAAAAGTGTTGACCTGATTCTTTCTTTCTGGCTCATATTCTACCAGTCTTACACTAACGTAAATCAACTTAAATTAATGGATTTCAACTAGCATTAGACTGAGATAAGAATTTAGAACTTGCTCTGATAAATATGCAAGGGGTGACTTCTCTAATGTGGCTTACTTTGGAAAATAGTACCAGATCATAATTCATGTAATACAGAACACAGGCAACTTTTTGATTACATATACATGCAAAAAGTACATATATATTTAACTATATATAAACTTTGACTTGCTTTGTAAACCAACATGAAAGATTTCCATCAATATATTGCCTTGATTTAATTATTGCAAAAATATTTATATATCTGCACTTGTAAGTTTTAAATTGCTATAAAGAGGGGAGGAAGTGTATTTCTATACATATTCAAAAACAGAATGGGATTTGCTGTTCTTCAAAGAAACCTGCTCTTATGAACCCTTTAGATATTCATAAATCTCCAGCTTAAAAATCTCACTGCAAACAGCAAGGTGTCTGCACAACTACAGCTTCTGTACTCATTCTCATATGAGCCATTTCAGGGGATAAAATGCTCCAGGTGATTCCACAACAGCAGGTATGAATATCACCCTTCTGTGCATCCTCAGCTGCAGCTGACTTCAATTTCCATCTGCCCTTGGGGCAGATGTCTTCAGAGCCCTTCCAGCAATGACCCTGGGCTGCCTTTTCTGTTCAGAATTACCATTATGATGTCATATTATGGACAGATGGAAATAGTTTAAGTAGTCAGACTGTGCTGATAAATGTTCTGTCCAAGGCTTCAGGCATCATATAGTCCAAGTTTCCTATGCAGTCTGTTCCAAAYTGCAAATGTTTGTTACATTTAAACACAAATCCAATCTTGATGCCAGTCAATGAATGCAGTATGCATTAGAATGCTACTTCAGACTAGAATCCACAGACTGGCACAAAATGTAGGACAAAAAGTGGAGTTAAATAATGATCTTGGCAAACAATGGCSATATCTTGAATATCTGTCAAAACTCTGTTTACTTCCTTCCATCACTGAAATTTTAGAAAACCTATTATATATATATAAAAAAAAACAGAATAAATGCAGACCAATGATATTACTCTTTGTTAAAATAAAATGTTATTGTACAGTGATAGATAAATTTTCAGTCATCATTGTCATTCTAAATTTGTAAAAATGAAAAAAATACAGACAGCAGAATTGCCTTGTCAGTRCATGCAAACTATATTTATGTGTACAAATATACATATTTATATTTGTGTATGTTTATTTATATAATTTTATGTGAACACTAAAACATATGAATATTTATGAATAGCTGATATTGCACCTTGAAAAGACTTAAAGAATGTTTTAAAATATTTGCATATTCTTTTTTATGCACTGCATATAGTATGTCTGTGTATGTTTGAAATCATTCTTTTTTACACTTTATAAATGCAATGACTACATGACTGGAAACTACTGCTTTGTTGAATCTTGGCACTGCAGGGGTATTTGGAATTACATTAATCAAAGAGAACTATGGGTTTTGTTATTCTTAGTTGCCTCTGAAACAGAAATTCATTAGAGTGCAGATCTAGAAAATTGAAAGTTCTATCTAGAGACTAACAGAACATGGGTTGAAAATTAAAAAAAAATATTTTTCTGGTTTGTTTCACTATTAATTTATAATTGTCTAATTTTAATTTGTTCTTGATCAAGGGTTTTAGTTTTTACAAAATAAACTTTCATATCCATCTACAAACCACAAGGAAAATTTACTGCATCTGAGACTGAAATGCATTTGAATCTACATCTCTAAAGACTCTGATCTTGTTTGCCTACTGCAACCAAATAATTATATTTTGTAGGACTAAATTCTTCAGAACTGTCTTTTTCTCTTTGATTGAAAACACAGGAAAATCCATTTGCTGGTTTTACARTGATACATTCTTTCCATAGGTAGAAAAGTATAAGAGAAGAGAGAGAACGTAGGAGACTGCTTGTCGTTGTTAGTTCAATATTGTCACTAAATSTGAATATCAAAGAATTTAAGGGGGTGGTATGAGCTGAGGTAAGAAGGAGAAAGAGTCAAATTTACCCCTTTTAATTATGATTCCCTTGATCTTTATTAGAATCCTAACTTTTGTTGCAGAACTTTTTTCCACCAAAGTTGGGATTTTGATACTCTGATGTATTTTAACAGTCTTCCCTTGTGGCCATCTTTCTACATCTGACTGACRTTTGTACAATACACAGTGCAAATTGCTTGGCATGTATTTTGAAAATCAATGCCAAAAGAATGACCATACTGATGTGGATATTCTTATACCCTGTGGCTCCAGGAAATATTTAGAAAAAGTGGTAAGCAACCTCCAAAACTCAATTTGATGGTTCTTAACTTTGATATAATTTGCATGTTTCATTTCTGCTTCTTTTACTGATATTAACTTGCTCAATCTGATTTGGTTTTGAACAACATGTATGTAAATATCCCATCCATACAAGGTAGTAGAAGGATAACAGAAATAAAAAACATGAGAAAGCCTCACAATTTATTTACAGTCTGAAGATTTTCTGCTGTGTGTACTAAACAGGCATCTCAATAGGGAAATATGTTGTTTTGCATGGAAAGGAGGATGTAATATATTCATGTGTTGTTGAAATGTGGCTATTTTGCTCTAATGCTTAGGATTCCTATTAGCTATGTAATAAAAATAGAACAAACCACAGTCTATTTTCTTCATTAGTCCTTCAGCAGATYTTACTTTCAATTCTTGATCTATGAGGATTTAACTTCCTCAATTTTCTTTGKGATCTTTCCCAAGTTTCATTTTTTGACTGTGTTGCATAAGTTCACTAGAGAACATTTTAAAAAGAGACAAATGGCAATTTTAATAAAGGCCAGTCTTCCCCATCTCAGGCAGCATTTTCAAAAACTAGAGACTAATCTTATGGTTTWAAACTACATCTCAACACTTGCTTACTTTCTAAATAGTATTTGACACTTTATTTTTCCAGCCTTTTCTGATCAACTTGTTTGCCAGACTTGATCTGWGTAACATGGTGAATAATTTTTTAAAATAGTATTTGAAGAAACTTATAAATCAGGATTATTCTTATGCAGCAATCTGCTCTCTAATGGCTGAATTGCGAATTATTGTGAGGGTTTTTTTCTCACTTTTAGAGCTGTGAATAGTTACAAATATTATAATAATTACAAGAAAAAAAATTATTTTCCTTTCTCTAGTCAAACTAAACTTCATGATCTTGAACTGTTGTATAGTAGTGGAAAATTCCAGGTGCCAATTCCTATATTGGTTAATGCTGAAAAATTTTCTCACTTCCCTACCGTCTCATGATCTATTAAGGCAGTGAAACAATCTAGAAAAAAATTGATGTAGACCCTCAGAGATATTGCTGTGGAGAGCTAATGGCAGTATTTGTTACAAGTTAAACTTTGTACAGTCATTTCTGTATGCTTCCGTTTTTTTGCCTTCTGAGATCCTTCAGAGGGAATATGTGAATAGATCCTGTTGGTTTGTTTGTTTTGATAAGAAATTTACCTCACAAAGCATTTTTTTAAGTGAGTGAATAATGGCAGCCCTTAATATGTGAATTTACTACATTTACTTCCATTTTGAAATTCCTGATAAAGTAWACACCAAGTTATCACAGAACCCTTTCTTATGAACACATTTCTGTGTTATATTAATGTTAGTACACCTATATTTGGAATTCCAAAAGCCTTAAGCTTATAATTAGCTGYATACTAAGAATTTTATAAAATGTAAGTTTTATGACAAGTTGGGATTTTTAATCCATTAGTACCAGCACCACCAAGTAGAATTCCCTCATTGAGCCCAAAAGATTATTTTTCCCTTTGTCAGTTACACATCTTGGTTTATAAGGATCCGTGAGAAATCATCCCCCAGAGGACAATACYTTTCTGAAAACAGACCTAAATCATATTTCTAAACCAAAACAAAACRCACCATGCTCAAAACTCCAACATTTGAGTTATTTGCAATACYAGGAGACACTGAGGTTTCTTAAAAAGATTATTTACCTAAAGAGAGCATAAGAATATAGAATTCACTACAGCAGCTGCAGTCAGCAGTAGCCCTCTGAGCACTGGTTACACTCGAGTGTATGGGGTTGATGCCAGGAGAAGAAGTCTTGGTCTCATTAATATTGATTTACTATCACATATCTATCACTTTATTATCATATATTATGTTGTCATTAGGAGTATATTGAGTTCTATAGTATCTAGAACATGAAAATGGATTAATTTAATTTGAAAAACTTTTGCAAATAAAATCAGAGCAAATTGCTTGCTCCATTACTCTGAAAAAAGTTCTGTAGAAAGACTTCTACAAGATACATAGGCGTTGTCATTTGAGAGAGAAAACAATCAATTTTATTGGAAATGCAGAAAGACAGGAAGTTATTATCCAGTTATTGGAAAAAAAGAACAAGCCACACAAATAAAAGTAATTAAATTCCTCCAAGGGCAATAATATTTTTTCAGATGTGTGAAATAAACATAAGATTTTTTTACAGTTAGAGCAACTTGACTGCAATTAAGATTAATAGCTTAAAATGAATTAATTACAAATACTTGGGTAACGTTACTGAGGCAGAAGAAGAGATCAAATTTATTTGACCAGCAAGAAAATAGAAAACTATTAGAGCATTAAAAACACTGAAAAARTAATACAAAATCTCTCATTAAAAGCATACAAGTACTGTTAGGATAAACATTGGTATCACCAGTATTAGCCTCATTAACTTTAAATGTTGGGTACAGTGGACTGTAAAAAGCTCTTTAGATATTTTAGTCCCAGTTTGAAATTTTGGAGATTATTAATTTCTTGAAGAGAACAACAGAAATAAACTAGCAACAAGGATTAAAGACCTGAAATTGCTACATAAAATGAGATTTTATATATAAGCTTTTGTGTTATCACACCCCATGGAACAAAGCCTGAAAACATTCAATGCAATTCCAAACCCCTTGTAGATTTTGAAGCTTAAATCCTCTATTCTGGCTTGCAGTGAAAAATCTTGTCACAATTAAAAGGTTCCAGTTCTCGATTTTTCTGCACAGATAATAAAAATATTGCTAGAAAGCAGCTTTATGAATTAAATGAGAGAAAACATGAACCACTCCTGCCACGGGAAATGAAGTCATGGATACCTGCAAGCACGGTGTAAAGATCATCAAAGATAGAGTGCATGCATTTAATCACATAATCACAAATAACATAATTGTATATAAAAATTTAATGATCTAAAGTCTCTATATTGATACGTAACAGAAAAACTGATTAGAAGAGTAGATCGAATTAAAGCATTCCTATTGTTATCTTTTCTGTAGCACATTTTTCAAGCTCACCTTCCAAGAACATGTGGTTGATGGACATTTTAATCAGGGCCATTAAGTTCCTCCTCAAAGATCTCAAGAGAGATTGAATAGGGGATGTTGCTAATGCTCATAAACTAAACCTTCATGTTGCTGTAGATACACCAGAGTGTTACAGTCTGGGAACCATCTCCAAGAACATGCATTATCTTCTACCTAACTGACAAAATTAAGAAATCTGTTCTCTACATGGATAAAAGTCTAAATTAGGGAGACTGAAAGCAGAAGATCAGCATCAATCATGCTTGACCAAAGTGACAGCCTTCTTTGATGGTTGGGTTGAAGAGGGGAGAGCAGTGGGTGTTGTCAAAGCACAGCTTTTGACACTGTCACTCATAAAAACCTCTGAGGTAAGCTCAGGAAATGTGGGTTAGATGAAAGGATAGTGATGTGAGTCAAGAACTGTCTGAATGGCAGAGCCCAGAGGTTTGTGACCAACAGAGCAGAATCCAGATGGAGGCATGTAGTCAGTGGCATTCTCCAGGGATCAATACTCCAGTCTTACTCAACCTGTTTATCATTACCTGGATGAAGGATACAATGCACCCTCAGAAAGTTTGCTGATGATACAAAGCTGGGAGGAGTGGCTGATATGCCTGAAGGCTGTGCTGCCATTCAGCACAACCTTGATAGGCTGGGGAGCGAGAAATATGAGGTTCAACAAGGGCAAGTGCAGGGTCCTGCATGTGGGGGGGAATAACCCCAAGTACCAGCACAGGCTGGGGGCCAACCTCCTAGAGAGCAGCTCTGTGGAGAAGCACCTGGRGGTCTTGGGCTATGACAGGTTGACCATGACCCAACAATATGTATGCCCCTGTGGCTAGGAGGACAGATTGAGTCCTGGCATAAAAAGGGAAGTGTTGCCAGCAGGTCAGAGAAGGTGATCCTCTCCCTCTTCTTGGCCCTRCTGAGGTTACATCTGGTGTCCWGTGTCCAGTTCTGAGCTCCTCAGTACAGAAAGAAAAGGAGCTACTGGAGAGGGTCCAGTGAGGGCCACAAGGATGATGAGGATTCTGAAGCACATTTCATATGAAGAGAGACTTTGGGAACGGGGCTTCTTCAACCWAGAGAAGACTGAGAGGGGATMTCCATGYTTAGGAATATCTCAAAGGCAGGTGTGAGGAGAATGSTGCCCAGTGACAGGACGAGGACCAGTGGCCATAAACTAAAACRCAACAAATTCCACCTAAACATGGGGAAGAACCTCTTTCTATTGAGTGTAGYAGACCACTGGAACAGGTAGCTCAGGGCAGTCATGGACTCTTCCACTCTGGAGACACTAAACACCGACCTGAATGTTCCTGTGTGTACCCTGCTTTATTTGACATGGCTTTTGCAGGTTTGGACCAAAAGATTAGCAGAAGTCACTTCTAAATGTTAACTACTTTGTGGTTCTGGCATTCTGTGACCACCATTAATGCACACATTAGATCTGGATAAAAACTCTTGAAGTTTTTCTTAGCAGAAGGGAAAAATTAGTAGCAGTAGTAGTAGTAATAGCAGCAGCAGTAGTACTAGTAGTAGCAGCAGTAGTAGAGAACCTCCAAACTATTTTCAGAGAACCACAGAATATGCTGAGTTGGAAGGAACCCACAAGGTATTTCAGGGTTTTGTTTTTATTTTAATCCACATTTACAACAGATCTAATTTGAAAAACATCTGTCAAGCTTGTTGGTGTCAGTTCAATTTCAAAAAAAAAA
>CADDXX010000171.1:699599-758308 GCA_902810485.1 Alauda arvensis | reverse complement strand
TTTATCACCGATTCAATTAAACATGTAATTAGCGTTTATTTTTTCTTTAATGTCTCAGGCAGTATTACACGTATGACTGCTCCTGCTTTGCTGWCAGACATTCAACTCTGTTTAACACAAAGTTTTCCCAGGACACCTATCMTTTACCCAGAGTATAACCCAGATGCTTGTCCTTTGGAACATTTAGCCTTTACAGYGTATCTTCCTTCCTGTTGTGGAAAATGAAACTTGCTCTTTTCTGCATGCTGCCRTAATATGTTCTGATCAGTAGAATTCATATGTCATTTTCATTTTCAACAGAAGCAGGGCACAGTAAGGTACACAGCTGGTGCCAGGAAACCAGTTTCCCATTACTGTTCTCTGAAGGGAGCTTATTAGTGACACTGTGCACTCTTCAACTGAGCCACTGAATTACAATGACCATGTAGAGCCCATTCCTCTCCCAGTGTCATCAATGACAAAATGCTCACAGACTGCACCAAAACCTATGTAAAACAACTTGGCAGTATCAGGACCYTGCCTTTTTCGATTTATTTTTTCTATTTCTGAACCACCCATATAATGTAAAAGAAAAATAATAGCTTAAACCTGGGCAAGATGAACATGAAGGAAGTAGTGGAACGATTTTTACGGGACAAGAATGGATAATTGAAGCTTCAGATGAGGTTATGGTCAAGGGCTAGAACCATTAGGGCTGCCATTAGATGTCTCTTCAAATGTGCTTGGAGCCAGACTGTCCCTCTGAAATCATGAGTCAAAAACTGCCCTACTAATAAATATGTGCTTTAAGAACATTTTGAACCCAAATAGGAAAGAAATTAAGGGGAGAAAAAAGGAAGAAAGGAATGAAAGGCACCAGGGAACTGGAGTTATAGGGACAACTTCTAAGAAATCTCATTAATAGTAGATTAACATTGATTTCTTGTTATACTTCCCTTAAATAGAACTGAACTACAAAAAAAAAAACCCCAAACCCTGTTTTTCACTCTGYCTTCTTCTTAATACTGTGAAAGTCCACTACATGTTCTAGCTCAGTAGTGTTAAAAAATTTCAAGAAATGTGACTGGGCCCTAAGTTTAAATAGAAAGCCATTTCAAACGTAGACAGACATCCATTTTGCTGTAAGGAGACATAAGGACCTRTACTGGCAGAAAACAATTGTTGTCACTGGATGGTCAAGTCTCTACTTTTAAGTACGTCTCTATTTTCAAGTACATAATTTTTACACATTCTCTCTATACCAGGTCTTGCTCTAAAATACAAGAACGTGAATATTAAGAAGTTATGGGAAATAAAATTTATAACCAAATAGGCAATACAAGTAGCTCACTGGCAGAAAAAGAATTCTAAAAGGGAAAGCCAAAAGATCACTTATACTGCTCAGAAATGACTACATGCATCAAAAGCCTGTGGAAACTACAAAAAAGGTCAAATAGAAGAACTTACAGAGATGGTGGGCTTGGGGGGAAAAACAATGGTAAAAAATAGATTTTTTTTTTTATACTTCTAGACTATTATACTACTTGAGGTAGTCTCACTTGAAAATGTTTTACTGCAAAATAAGTTAACATCTACTAAACTATCATGTCAAAATCTTAGGAGAAAACAACATTCCAACATACTAAAAATTTGTACACAACTCATACTTCAAAAACATTAATTCATATAATTTCAGGAGAAATAGGAGCTTAAAAACATCCTATATCTCCTAGTCTGGCAGGTATTTGGAAAYCTCAGTCAGAGAGAGAATTTTCTAACAAGCTCTCATTAGTTTTTAACAGATTAAGAAATAGAATCACTGAACTAAGAACAGTTAGTCACCAACACATTTTCAACAGACCTAAAAAGTACAAGTGGTTTCAGTGCTAGAAATATGATGTTAGCACAACTGGGGACTTCTAGGTAGTAACATAATGTAAGACAAAACATTATTCGATTTTGGTATTGAAGGCTCTTCCACCAGTCCATACAAATAATGCCCTTATGTCTACAAGCAGAAGAAAAATGACACAGAACAGTCCTGCAGTCAAATAAGAGTTTCAACAGAAAACCCCACTGTTTATGGGGATATAAGAATGCCTTTTCCCGAAAGATAATCAGAGAAGAGGCAGATAGATGATTTCAGGGAACAGTTTCGGCAATCTGGCACACCTCAAGCCCACAAAATACACAAAATGAGAATTACATACTTCCTAATGCTTTACAACAGTGCCAAGGTCTCACAAATGAACTGTGGACTTCAGAACTGGAGAATTATTCTGTTCAAAAGGGGCCTCAGTGAGTCTCTGGTTCAGCCTCCCACTCCAAGTAGGTCAACAGTGACCAAATGAATTTGGCTCCATTTATCAAAACCCTTACTGCCTTGGAGTCCCAAAAGTATATTTCAGCTGAACTAGTCAATGCTTCTGATAGGAGAATAATCACATGTCTCAATATACAGGCTTCAGTTTTCTGCTGACTCCATCCCTTTCCTACAGCTTAACTCCTTCTGAATGGCCCTTGTGTACCTCCCAGTTTGGAATTATCCCCAGGTTTGATTGGGCTGCACACCTTCTCCTCTTCCACGTTAAAAGCATTGAGCAGAATAAAAGATCTTAAATGGTGCCTACATTGACCCCTGAGAAACTCTTCKAACTGGCAATTTAAAAACYATTAACCATCACACTATGTGTCTGRAAACTTGCCCAGATTTTCACCCAACTAGTAGTCTCCATATCTAAGATCTTAATATCCTWACTGGGTACAGGGATGCTATGGAAAATCATGAGGAAATGCCTATTATAGTAGAGATAAGCAATGTTCACTGCTCTTCYCTTAGCCAGAGCAATTTTATCATTAATTGTTTGACCAGGTTTGTCTAGTGAGATTTGCCTTTGATCAGCCTATATTTGCTATTCCCAATCACCTTTTCCCCTTCATGTACTCAGAACAGCTTTYAAAATGCAAAATATTCCTCCATATACAAAATCTCATAGTAATAAATTACAGCACATCATGCTTTTAAAATCTAGTTGAATTAAGAATAAGAGGGATGGAAAAACAAAGAATATTTTCATGCACATGAAATGAATCAATRATCCTTCACTTAGAATAAGGCACTTTGCAGTGGTTTCATGCAGTTGTGCAGTTCTCAAGGGAGTAAAAAAATTACAAAAGCTAATAAAAAATCCCCGTACATCTTTTCTCCCTTTCCATTTYGTGCTTATTTTTCTTCTTCTGAGTATTCCATCTGTCTGAAGAAGACTATCATGTTCTTTAGACCCAGGAAGGGACAGGAGAGGCAAGGACAAAGTAACATCTCAAGCCTGAGAGCAGACTGAGAAATGTTAAGGTTGGAAAAAAACCATAATTTTACAAGGTAATAGTGTATTTGGAGTTGTCTCCAGGACTGAAGGAAGTAGTTGGCACACCATATACAGGCACAGATGGGATTTCTTACCAAGGCTTCATAGAGCTATCTAGGCACAGGAAATCAGGGTGAGAATTCTGGTAAGTTTAATTTGGCCAGAGCCAGGGTGACTTTTCCAAAGCTTATTGAAGGGAGACAGGTGGAAATATAAGTATGGGAATTTTTTGTTGGTGGCAGATAGTGGGTCTACATGAATGGGTGTATGTGTGAATGTAAGCATGGGTGCAACAAACAGCTACAGAAAGTGAAAGCTCTGTATAGAAAATAAAAACTCATTTGAGAGACACACATGTATTAYTTAATGTTTGAATTCACAAGTGTAAAACTGGCAGAATTTTCACTATTTGTTAGTGTTAGCTAAAATCTTAAAACCACTTTTATCTGGGAATGCCTGCACTAAAATTTTGATTCACTGCCATCCCTTCAGTAGCTGAGAGGGTCAGGTTCCACAAAAATCTTAATAGGTTATACTTTTGAGCAATCACAGACTCAATTTTTTTTTGTCAACTTTTTATTGACAGACCCCACTCCATGGAGCACAAGCAGTCGTGGAGCAGCATATCACAGACTTTGCTGTGAGAGGTTAGGGAGATGGTAACACCCTCAGATGGGTCAGAAAGGTCTTTAGGCTCCCCATACACTGTCCTTACATCTTTCCTGATAACCTTGAGAGACAGTGATGAGAGACACCAGCCCARTCTGGCTTCCCCTGCGCTGAAACAGACTGTGTTTTTCAGTCTGACTTTAACATGCTCCATTGAATTTCTGTAAACAAGTCTGTTTATGAACCTGGAAAGCCTAGAGAAGAGTTAAAAACTAAACTCAAATAAATTAATTCCCAGTCAACCTATCATATGTCAGGGAGTCCCCTATATTTCTCCCATTCACAGCTCCCAAGTCACCATTCAACTCTTGTCTCTCGAGGCCATATATCTCAGAAGTACTCTYCTCTCTACTCTGGACTATTTTGCAGAGAAAATGATTTTTAAAAAAAAGGTTTATTGATGCCTTTTATCCTCCCAGTGCTCCTTTCAGTTATGAATTGCTCTTTCCCTCTTTTTATGTTACTGCTATCCAGCCATGYAGCTGATAGTCCTGTTTCTCCCTGTAACCTCTCCTGTGCTGCCTGTATTTTTTTCCCTCAAGGCTCTTACTTCTATTTCTATCACTTGTTGCTCTCCTGCAGTGTTCTTGCACCCATAGCATCCTCTGTTTGCAGCGGGGTTGGCCTTGCTCTACATATGCTCATGTCCACACCAGACTTATATGATTGCAGGACTGAGCACCTCAAAYGTGGCCAGTGCTTCAGACTGAATCCTTATCAAATATGCTGCTTCCACACATGYTATATACAGGAAGGTCATCAGAGCAGCAGGAGCAATGTCAAAGAAAGGTTTCTCCAATTGAATCAATTCTGACCACATCCTAAAAAAATTCTAAGTTTATGCTTGGGATATTTTCAATAGTCACAGGAATATTATTGCCACAACTCCGCTGCAGCTCCCTTGAATTCCTGTCTTCTATTGCTAAAATATTGCAACATAAGAAAATGCAATGTCTAACTGCATAGATCAACAGACCAAYAGATATTTGCACATCCCCCATATTTGGGTTTCCTGAAAATGATCTTTCAGAAATTTCTCATTTTCAGTAACTGATTTTCACCTGGAGAGTGATTCAGATAAGACATAACACTGCTACAGATATGCAGAGAATAAAGTCAACATGAAGTCCCAAATATCCCTCTGTTGCTTAGAAACATTTGCTTAATGTCGAGGGGAACACATTGGCTACACCTGGATTCAAAGGAGTGCGGCGTTTTTAAATCTGTCTCCAAAAATTCCATTGTGGAACAGACTCTTGCATTTGTTTTCAGCTTTGGCTTCTTTCATATTTTTTTCATTTTAGGAAAAGTCCATAATTTTCAATAATGTAAATACACACAAAAACATAATTAATTGATGTAGGGAAGTTACATACATCTGGCTGTATGGCTGTTGGTTTTTTGGTTTTTTTCTTTCTCTTAAGACATAAAAAATAAGAATTTAAATAAATAAAAATTGGAACAGAATAAGAAAAGTAATATGAATAAGCATATTGATGGCACTGCAGAGATAAACTGTAGGACGTTTTTATCTTTATTGYGAAAAGAAACAAGCACCCTGCCTAGCTGTATACATGTCTGAGCAGACAGGATGTTTGACCCATCTGTCAACTGGCAAAYGCATCTTCTGAAATCAGTGAATACTAATTTAAATTATGAGACAAAGATATGACATCATTCCATCAGAGTCAGTCATGTCTCCAAGTAAAGAAAATATTTTACCAACATGCTCTAAAGTACAACATCAGAGATAACAAAGGCAGTAACTGACTAAAGGAGCCTCAATCATCTTCTAGTGCACAGGGGGACAAGACAAAAAGTAACTTTCTGAAGAATTCCTAAATATTGTAATTTGCAGCTAGAGCACAAAAGGGACTGAAATATGCTAGGCAGAAAAATACTTATAGATTTAAATAATTATTTGAGCTAATTATATGAATTATCTTTCATATAATTTACAATTTAAAAAAAAAATAAAATTTTTGGATTCATTGTCAATTGAGTAAAATGTTGAAAGTTATTCTGAGGAATAGGCTTTGCAAAGATTGAACCATTAAAGGTGAAGAAAGGGAGTTGTATCTACCACTCAGAAGTTGTCATCATACACCAATATCAAGTATCATGTATTTAATAATAGCTATATTAGAAATGTAACTTAACTTTTAATGTTCACACATGTTAAAAACTAAAGCAACAAAAAAACCCCACAAAAACACCCTAAGAATACAAAACAAACAACAACAAAGAAATCCTCCAACCAATTCTAGATCAGTCTCTTCTAGCTTTTCAAAACATAAAAAGGGAAACTCTGTGACAGATCAAGCTGTTGATCAAGAAAAAAAATGAGTAGGGCAATATTAGAGGTAGACAGCACAAAACCAAGGTGAAGATGTGYACATGAACATTTTGGTTCCAAAATACTGTTGTTTTAATCTGGGTGCAGCAATTTGAAAATTAGGTTCAGGTAGGGCTTTCAGGCAATGTGTGAATATATAAAGGCCTTAAAGTAGAAGCTAGGCCWGTCAGGGAAAGGTACTTATCTCATATGGCCAAAAAAAGTGATGTGCAATTTGCYTTATTATTTTTGTCCTTTTCTGAAATGTTGGTCAGAATATTCTGATTTTTATATTTAGCTGGTTTGTCATCTAAGAAAGATAAATTGTTTATTGACACARTACTGCATATGACAGTTTTTTTCTCCATTGATGTATGTCTTTTTGGAGCAGGGGTAGAATTACAAAATGTCCATTGTATTCAAAATTGTCAGAGCCCTAAGGCTACAAAGGAATCTACAAAAAATACAAGGCACTTCTTTTGCAGTGCCACAAAATATGTCCTTCACATAGAAAGAAAACTAGATGCATGCAAAATCTTCATATATTTTTCCTGTAAAGTAAATATAGAAACTGATAAATACATGTATGTATGTGCATACATTTTCCTCTTAGAGATATTTGATGCTGCTCTTAGTTGAAAAAAATGACAAATCTTGAAACTGATAAAGTGTTTCAGTCATAGCCTAAAATAATAATAATATTAATACTAATACTGATACAAATAATAATATTAACAAATTTCTCTTTCATGGCTAGATCCTAGAATTTTTTTAATCTATTTGAAGTGTCATTAAAGGCCATCAGGTCTTGCACATCCAGATACCCATGAAGAGTGATGCCACAGAACAGAAGCTGTATGATTTTCTCCAGGTTGCAATTTAGGTTTTTTCCCTCTTACAGAGTGTCAGGTATATGATTTCATAAAGAATGCCAACAATATATTTTCATTTGGGTAAATGCTGAGTAGGTAAGCTGTATATGCCTTTGCTGCTGAGTTTGCATTATTCAGAAAGATTTAAATAAGAAGGCAACAGAGCAGCAAGAATATGTGTTTAAAATAATAAGAAAGAGAGGAAAATTATTWATATTTTTCATCACTGTATTATTCTGGTGTGTCAAAATATTGAAGGATCCTGATAAAAGCCGATATGATGTAGTAAGTTTCCTATTTTATAAAGTTATTTGAATACATCCACCAAATATAAGTATAGTAGCATGTTAGGAATTAATACTTTCAGAATGTAGAGAAAAAATGGTGATATAATACTTTACAGAAAATAAAAATATTTTTCAATTGTCATGGTATAAAAATGCRAATCTATGTTTTTGCAATTTTTGAAATAAAGAAATTTCAGCAGATTGAAAAGACAGCAAGGTATGAAGCAAAGACTTTTCATGTCACTGTAAAATGAGTTCATATTTTAATGCAGAGATGTCATGAGAAGCTCAAATATCTTCCAGGAGAATAATTTGATTAAAAGAAAGATCATGTCTGATCCTGCAAACTCAGGATATAGAAAGACTAAACTAGAGAATATTAAAATRTGATGACTTGTTCAATTTTTTTAATATATAAATATGTGTTTGTGTAATTTCTACTGTTTTTCTGCTTTAAAAAAGTAAAGGCCCAAATAATAATTATTTCACTTCTAAATACTTAGCTTGAAGTTGCTTCTGGAAGAGAAAAGACAATTAGGCAAGTGTTTATGCAGTTCTTTATTCTATAGAGACGTTTATTCTATCTTATTCACCTGTGCTTTCACTGTAGCATAAAAACTGTGACTTATGGCCTTTGTCATATAGATTTGCTCATGTTCTGAGTAGAAGCTATGGTATGGATAAAGGAGGGCACTAAACTCTAGAGGATGGGACAACGCTGCATCTCTGTAATGATATCTGCAGGGAAACAGCATTTCATCACAGTACTCCATCAAAGCACATTGCATATTAGTAGTGGCATGTTGGTCTCCTCTTCACAAGCCAAGCTTCTTATTCATATGTCTCACAGATGAAATATTTAATTTACCATGCTTTTATTACAAGTGTCAATGTGAAGAGGTGATATTTTAKATAGCATTARATACTTGGCTAAAAACCAGCTCCTATGCTTGCAAGTAGTTTTTGCTGTCTTTTAGACTTAGCAAGGTTGATTAAGTGTGCCTTTCTAAAGTAGATAAAATTCCTTTTTATTGTCCTCAGTTCATGAATCAGTAAAGTTTAATTCTTCARTAGCTTCAGGGCAGGTAAAAAAACAAGTGAATTCCTTGGCTGAAATACTAATGCCTTTGATCCCATTAGCTATCCACACAACACCAGTCTGGCTCACTATGCCTCTGCCACTAATACTGCCAACCAAGAAAAAAAACARCTACACTCTCTCTCTCTGTTACCTGTATTGCTGTTCATTCTTACAGTGTCTGGGAGAGCAGRGCTTGGGGGAGTAGATAGGTTGAGRTTYTGGRTRCTTAAATGCATGYCCAGWATATATTCAAAAAATACATATGATGGACTATATCTGTCAACCTCTAATGCACTCACATGCTTTCAGACATCTTGGGTGCATGTGAAGTGARCACAAGGCTGTTTTTAAGTGGCCAAACAAGTAAATACAAAACACCTAGCTCACACATACTGGCTCACCCGGCTTATAGATGGTGTCAGCTGGTATGTCACACAACATTGTTTTTACCTCTGAGTCTGTGGACCTAAGACTCAAACAGCAATTCTTTGTATTCTTTCTCACTTCAAAGTGCCTGCAAGTGTCAGACTAGTGCTTTACAGAACCAGTTTGATGATGTGTTATCATTCAAGATGTAAACAGGGACAAAGCATGCTGGAATAGAGTTAGAAAACCCTTGGAGCAGCCCGTTACATCATTACATTGCCTCCTGGAAGAAGTTCTTACAAGGAACYACAGTCATGACAAGAGTCATGCCTGAGTCTTTTTTACAAAGACACACCATTGAGGTGATATAAACAAGAGCCTTGGAGCAAAGATATAAGTGGTTTGGATGAGCTAGCATCCAGTACCCAAGCTTGCCCAACTGTCCTTTTAAACATTTATTTTCCTTTTTTATTTAGACAGATACATGTATACATAGGATCCATTTTCTATACTTAGGAATGCAATTCCTCTTCTGCCACCGATTTTCTGCCCAGAACACTTACCTGTTTTACCCATGCCTGATGAAGATTGTGGCTTCCAGGAACTGTGTAGTAGTGTAGGAATCTCTGGACACATTAGTTGTAACATGTTTCAAATTCCACAAACAATTTGGAATTGAATTAATTGTGTCAGAGCAAATCTACGTAAGTGAGCTGATTGCACATTCCGAAGAGCTGATACTTCACCATRGTACATGGGACACACAAAGAATCAAGGAGTTAGTGTTGCATTTTTGTTTTAAACTTAAGTTTAGAATTTATCTTTAAACTCAGAAGATAGCCCACCTAGAGCTACACTGAACTGAAAAGTTGAGTGATATTTTTGAGTGAGGTATATAGCATTCTGTGATAGTAGTTTTCTTTAAAATCTTGAAAGCTAAAACTAGACCAGCAGGAAACTTAAGTTCATTTTCTGGTTTGAGAATCTGCTTTTCAACATTCTAGTATATCCTAACTTCCYCTTCAAACATTCAACACTTTACTCTCTTTCATCCTTTCCTCACTCCTCTCACTCTCACAGCTGCTGCAGCATTTTTTACCCTTTCTTAAATATRTTATCACAGTGGCACCACCAGTGCTGCTGAGGGGCTCAGTTTTGGGCAGCAGGAAGTCCTGTTTGGAGCCAGCTGGAAAAGTCACTGTCAGACACAGGGACACTCTTGGTCTCTTCTCACAGAGCCACTTCTCCAGCACACCTGCTACCAAACCCCTGCCATGCAAACCAAACACACACTTATGAGAAAAAGAAGGGTAAGAATAATAATATTAATATAGCATTTTCAGTACAGGTTGATGCTATTCCACAAATAAGTTTAATTCAATTCTACTTTTTTGCCAGTCTTAACACTGTAAGATTATTTCTTTCCTGCCARTCTTGCTCTCATAACTTATAATTGCACTTGGATGTGCTGCATTACAAATTGTTCCCACAGCTGTAAAAGTAAGTTATTTCATTCACTTTGACTCCAYTTTTTTTATTAAACTTGAATCACTCACTTTTATTGTTGAAGGACTGCAAAATTAAACTGCATTATGAAAATGCAATAACATACTCTGTGTGTTATTTGTTCATATTGGTTTCATTTTTAGCCACTGCTGGATGACAATAGCATAATACAACATTTCATTGCCAGCAGTCTTTATTAACCTTTGAGAAATAATTTTTTCCACTGAGATTCCAAATGTTTGATAGCAACACTTGCTATGGTTTTAATTTAGTTTATTTGTGAAAAACAACTGAGTTAGTGACAATGGTCAAATRTAGCAGACTTAGACTCATTTGCTGATTTATTTCCACTTCCACTTTCAGTTTTAATATGTTGGTTTAGCACAGGGGAAGATGAAATCTTGTGTGACAGCCTGATAATTTAAGTTTCAGGAGGTGTCTGATCCTTTTCACACCAGTATCAGTTGAACACTATAGTTCACATTAGTGCAAAAGGAGAAAGGCAACTATGCATACACATATTTGACTTAAACTGAAAACCAAATGTTCTGAAGATTGATTCTATATGTCTGATTTAGCTACTGCTTATATCTGAGGATTTACTTATCCTTCTAATATGTGTTCATTGCACTGTGCCCATAAGTTAAACAAATGAATAAACTAAGTTTGGCAGGTGTCAACTCCAACAGAAAATCCCCACAGGTGTTACACATTTGCAGTTAAAGAGATGAGAAGTGCAAAATGCTCTGATCTAATAGAAATTTAATCTTACAACAAGGATAGTATTGTGCTTGCCAAAAGTCCCTCAATTTTCATAAATGGTTTAATTGGAAATTCAATTATCTTAATGATGCTTTATCATTACAAGCATCTTTAGGCTACTGAAGAGTTAAGCAAAGGTGCAGAGAAATATTTTACATCCTAATATTATTATTATAACTTACTTTATGCACTGTGCCCCTTTTCTTAAATATTAGGCGTCATGAAAATCTCTGTAGTCTGGCAAAAGACTTAGAAAAAGCTTGCCTTTCCCTTTTCTATTTTCAGGTGCTTTAGAGCAYTGAAATTGCAATGCATCTTAACTTCTGTAGCAAAATCTGAGCTTCTTAATCAGCACATCAATACACTTACCATTTTATGAAAATGAAATTACATTCTGGTTTTAGACCATAAGCCTCAGGAATCACTTCCATATGTGTAACGAGAACGTCTGCAAATTTGATTGTCTGAACTAAAATATCAGTGATCAACTTCAGTAAAACATCAGGAAAAACTCAGAGCAAAGAAAGGGTGTGGGCAATTATTCTCTGATTTCTCTGACAAATTGGACAAGRTAATATTAATAGCTGCTCATGGTCTACTGTAGCAGAAAAGGTTCTCTTGGGTAGTAGGGTGTGAGTAGACCAAAGATGAAAAACCTTCTAGTAGTTCATGAAGATAACTTGAAATAACATAATCTCAAATTATTCATTCTCCTAAAGAAGTCTCAAAAGCAAAAGAAAGGGAAAATATCTCATGCTCTTTCCCAGTGTCTTTCCATGTCTGGGCAAAACTAGTTTACAAATTAACCTTCCAATTAAATTTAACAGGATGAAATTTATTCTTAGCAAGACCAAATAGTACTCCTGTGGTAAATAACAATAGATTTACTTTATCCATTTTGAGAAAGTAAGATATTTTTTCAAGACTTCATATGACATAGTTGAAAAAAAAAAAGAAGTTAATTTAATCCAYAATAAAATCAAAAGGGAAAATACAGATGTGAAATTTTTGTTCCATTTTAAGCACAATATATATATATTTTAATTATGGTTGAACTATCTGGGATTTGATGAAATCTGAGCAATCATTCKTTTCCAGCTTGAATGTCTAGAGAAGAGAACTTTTCTCATATAACCATAACTTTATAGGCTGGAGGTTCAGCWGAGCAGAGCAGGGAGGAGGAAATTGGGGAATACAATAAAAAGAATTGGTCATAAGGGGGCTGTGTAACTGAAAAATTAATGAAAGAATTATARCCTTTTGAAAAACCCATCTGACACCTTGCAGGAGAGCACATTGTAGAAACAAAATGAAAARAAGGAAATGAAAACCAAGGGTGAGAGCTGTGTGACTGAATATATGATTAATTAGTGAACTAAATGACAAAGTAACATTTGCTCTCAGCTATTGATATTTAGTCAGTTTTCCAGTTGTTACCACCAATTCTAGAGTCCTTCTTTTAGTGATACCAAATTGATTTAATTTGATTCCTGAAATCATTAATCTTTTTGCAGTCACTATGGACATATYTTAAGAAGCACTATGTGAAATAGGAATGGATGTGATTTGACAAGAAAGTTTTTAAATTTTGTTTAAATAAAGGAAACAAAATAAAACTTGAGGTTAATAGGAGCAGCTGTTCTTTTTAAGCATTTTWAGTTAAAATATGTGTTAATAATTATATRTGTGTATATTAGTTATATAATATTTTCAAGTCACAGAGAGGAGTTCAWTTGACATTRTAGTTATTCCAATTTTACTAATAAAATTAAATATAGGTTTACATTCCTAAACGAGTGAAAATGTAAGATGATTTTATCTGTATGTACTGCAACYATTTTTAAAGTAGCTCTGGGCCTCTGCATGCCACCTAGTATCAGTACATAAGAAAGCAAAAACAATCAATACAAATATATCACCAATTTGTCCATTTTTTTCCCTTATCCTAACACTCCTGAATGCTTTCAAGAGGGCAAATTAAGTTATAAAGCAACATTAWAAAGCAAAAAATAATAATTATCTAATGACTGTGTAATTTTTATTAAAAAGGATGTTTTTCTAGATAAAGGGTTGACTCCTCTCATGATGAAAGAAATCATCACCTGACACAGTTTAAATTTATCCTATGGGACAAATTAATATACAGAAAGCAAAGCCTTGAGCACTGGTTGATGAACTAAAATAATGATACATTATAACAATAGATGCTATTTTGTTATATACACTCCTGGTATGATTTACCGTGATAATGACTACTTATAGTGAAATGTTTTAAGAGTTAGAATTCATAATGTGATCATAATCACAGTTTTGATGGTGGTGACAGGTTTGCTGTTTTAATTACTAATAAAAGAAAAATTACTAGAAATCAGTATTCCTATAAAGTAAGGTAGGTGGGGTTATTTTCATGCTGTGAGACAAACAGCATTTTTTTGATTTTGGGTTTTTTTTTAGTTAGGTATCAAGCAGCTCTTAGAACTTCTTGAGAAGGTCTGCAGGTTACTCTCCACAGGAGCTGATTCATCAAWCCACAGTTCACTTCAGCACATCTCACTGACCTATGACCTCTGTGCTGATGGGTCSTGTTTAATGGACAAGTGAGCTGCACTCAGCTACCTGCCCTTTCATTCTGAATATTTTCAGTCACACTAGTCCTCCTCAATTAAAAAAATAACACACAGAAAAAATTGTATTGAGAAATCACAGAACAAGCTGCASTTAGTTTATTATTGTGGACATGTCCTGAAATGAACTTTCTTACAGCAAATCTCATTTTTTAATGAAAATTTCATCTGTGCTAATGGAAAGCTAAAAGTAATTATCTACTGATTATTRCAGCAGTAGCTGGCACATCTATAGCCACAACAGCACAAGTATTTCCATTATAAACCCTGTTATTCTAGGGTCTAAAATTTTGCAGACTATCGAAACTTGGCTTAAAAAGTTAGAGGGTTAGAAGGAATCTCTCTAAAAGGAATTTTGGTGTACAGCCATTTGCTGGACAATTGCCACAGTTGAAGTAGAGGATTAGTTTGCTATTTGAACATGCACTGCACAGGCTTTTCAGACTTCACTGAAAATTATGGTATTTATCTTTCATTCAAGACACTATTCAAAACATAGCAAAGTGACTTTATTTAAGATATCGATTATATATAAGAATTATATAAATATCACATAGCAGTTCCAGTAACACTCTGGATGACATCATGGGGAATTAATTTTTTCTTCTTCTGGAAGAAATGTCCTTTCTGATAGCTGCTAGTCACGACTCCTGTTCTGTACTATCAGCCCTCATTTGAACAAGTGGTTCTTTTGTGAAGAATGGGCTTCTGGAGCTTCAGGCTTAAACTGGATAAATATCTACAGATGTGTGTCATGAATCACCAAACTTGTCAAACACGAGAGGTATGAATCTTGCAGATACATCCTCTCAGATATACCCTCTCTCATTTATTTCATCTTGAATCCACTAAGACATTCTCCTAAACCAATTGAGATAGTCTTATCTTATAAAATCAACCAGTCCAGTTCCATAGATGGACAGACACATATCATACACTTTCAAAAAAAAMCCAGATAATAAGCCAGTTAAAATCTACATCAATTTTTTCACAAAGTTGTCTAGTTGGGAAAGCTCTTTCTGCCTGTTTCACCTCATGCTTATAATAAAAATGTTGGGAGAGAAAGGACAAACGGACTTGGTGCCAGGGGCAGACTAAGTAAAGACAAGAATGATGCATGAACTGCAAGGGGTGCTATCCTTTGCAGGTAGAAATGGTACTACCCAAGCACCTTCAGCCAAACATATTGAAACTGCCATATTGTTCACTGAAGTACTTACTACTTGAAAACTAATGTATTGTGAAAAAAACCATGAAAACAACTACATTAAAAGGAGTTGAAGATGGTAAGCAACTAAGCCATTTGAAGGCCATAGCGTCTTTGGAACTATAGTAAGCAATTATGCCCCAAGCAGTGATACACCAGTATTTCTTACATGCCAGGAAGCATAGGGGTTTTTTACATTTCATTTTTCTTCTCCTAGATTACTTAAAAATACTGAGATTACAGTCAAACAACTTTTAGCCATATCCACAAAAAGTAAGAAATTTCTGAGAGAAAAATTAAGTATTTTTCATTATTTTTAGAGTCAGTGTTTCTGTTTTGAAAATGTGAACATACTATCTAAACAGACTAGGTAAGCAACAGTCTATCAAAATAGTATATCTGAAATGAAAATAAAATGAAAACTGTGAAGAAACAAAATTTGGCAGCAGTGAAACAGAACAATCCTGCACTTCTGAAAGAAATGTGTTTCAGGAACTGAATGTTAAGTCTGAGTTCTTCTGTTAGCAATTAGCTTTTTCTTCTGAATTTGTCTTTCAGATCTGTGAGACTTTTTTGTTCTTAGTATCATCAAGTTTGAAGAATTCTGTAAGATGGGGTCTGTATACATGAGATGTAGCATGGAGTGATTTTCAAAGGAGAAACAAGAACTGCATGGTTACTAAGAACAACTAAATATATATTTAGGAATTTGTGTCCTATAGTCCTTTTTTTCCCATTGAATTAAATTGCCACAACATGAAAACARCTTACTGTTTGACAGATTAACTTAAAATGAAGGAGTAATGCAGCACTTCATTCTTGTTTTCCCAGTGACATTTTTTCTACTTACATTCAATTCCAGCAGACATTTTTGGAACAATTCAGATAAAACCTTGCAATCTTGTTAGTATTGTGTGCAACATGCTAAATCTTGTTGCAGAGGAAAGCAATGCTGGGATGTTATATTACATCTACTGCTGATTGGAAGCTGTGGTCACTCAGCTCCCTGCAGGCATAACAAATACTCCACAAAACATCTGTCTCATGCACAAATTGACCATACCATATTGTTTTGCTTATTGAGTTTGGCAGACACAGCTGATGGAGGTTGCAATGCATTTTCAGTAAGCACTGACAAATAGGTGTTCAGAGGATACATTTTAACTCCTTCACTTATCTTCTTTTGATAAAGCCTAAGTGCTTATGCAGCAGCAGGGATTTTTCTTCAGGCAGAAACTCTTAACAGGGTAGCATTATATCATCCCATATAATCTCAATCAACTTGCTGTCACCATATTAGTGCACATTCTTATATTGCAAATTTCATGATCAATTGTTCATGTTCTTATTTTGAGTCCTTCATGGACTGTGCRTGGTCAAACTTGTTGAAAGTTTTTGATAATTCAAGAGGTGGCTGAAAAAACACCAGCCAAAATTTTTGAGATCATCAAGAGAATACAAGGTTGATATGTATTACTGTTTATATGGTTCAAATGCAATCTTATGCCYTAAAACTGAACTTTTACTGATTCAACAACAGTATAATAATCATTACTTTTTTTCCAAATGAGACTAATTTAACTATGCTTTTACATAAGTGCTGGCCTAGTTTTGCAGGAGAAAAAAAGCCAGATCTAGGGACAGRTTCAGTTTTTCACATCTTCACCCTAAAATTACACAGGACTAAATGAGTAGTTGTTGAGGAACATTGAAATTACTCTAGTAGGACACCCTTTGAAAATAGAGAACAAATTTTTTTCCATGTAATAATGTTAACTCAGAGACATGTTTTGAATTTTCATAAGGTAAATAGAAGCTAACTATTAATGAAAAACATCATTGGAAATTACACAGTTMCTATCTGTATAACAGCAAATCCAAAGAGAGAATGTTCTTTTAACATTGAAGTAAAGCATCTCAAATTTCCTCTCTAAGGATCAGCAGACTGTGACTTATTTATCTGGTTTCGGCAAACGTGAGAGAGACACACAAACACCAAATCTACAGTTGTCTAAGTATTGCAAACAAAATTTAACAGGACAGTACTTAGCTGGAATMATATAATAATACCTGACAATGGATGTAGAGCAATGAGTCTTGGAAAAAATKAATTAAAATTTGAACCTACATTTCTCATTCTAAATCACCTCTTCATTGTCTGCAAGAAGACTTGGATGGTATTTATGGTACTCTACTCATGTTGGTGGTGCAAAACAGCAAAAATTTTCATGTTCTGAAAGGAGTCCTGAAGGAATCATTAAGTCATCAAATAGATGAATCCTACAGAATCATTTGAGAAACACCAGTCAGAGAGAATAGGTGTGTAATGTTTCCAGGTTGCTCCATGTTGWGTTTAGGTGGTTTGGGATTTTACTTCAAGGAATGATGTGACTGTTGTCTCTGACCTGCTTCTCCTTTCCCCTTCCCAACATTTCTCTTGTTTCATCTAAGGTGAGGAAATTTTCCAACTCTTACCTCATGGCAGTTTTCACAACTAGAAAGTTTAAGGGGCCTTCATGAGTGTCTGTGCTTGCCTGATTGTCTTCCTCCATGACACCACAAAACTAAACTTCTGCACTATGAAAGCATGATCAGAGTCTGATGAAAATGTTGACACTGAAACCTGAAGGGGAAGATATGCAAGCTAAAGGTATGTGAGTTACCTCTTAAAAGTGAAGAGGTAAAGATGGCTTATGAAGAACAGGAAAAATAATTTGGATATATGTTTGGATAAGCACTGTTAATTAAGGATAGAAGACAAATATATTTGGATTGATATTTTGAGATAAGTGATGTGCACAAACAAACAAACAAAAACCCCCAATCAATCAACCAACTAACTAACGAAAACCCTCTTGATTTATCAAATACAAAATCAACTTTGAAATTCATTGCCAAATTTGATCTTTAAGGATAAACTGTATAAAACATAACATGGACAAAATAAAATTATATGCTGTAAAATGTAAAGAAAATAAGCTTCCTTTGAAGTCTTCTGCTGCAGAATAGTAATCCATATTTGTCTAGTAAGAGCATTCTTCCAGAATCCTTGAGGAATATTCTCTACAAAATCTGAAAAAAGAAGTGGACATTTGGTCTGTTGGACAAATTCTGCACTTTTTTTTTATTGAACAACACTTATATATAAAGATTTTCTTTAAAGCACTTAGGAATATGTTAAAGTACAGTTGAAATCCCCGGGATTTAAGTCCTTAATAATTTCGCTACTTACTAATACATTCCTTAAATAGAAGACAAATAGATAAGGTTACCCAGTTGCTGCCCTTATGAAGAAGGTCTCCAGAAAAAAAAACCCAAAAAAACCAGTGCAGATGGTGGTCTTGCAATCATCACAGGAATAACAGTCTGAGTTTATTCATTTGATGTGTATTGGCTGATAAAACACATGCACCTGAGAGTGCACATTTCATACGGTCCTTTCAGGGACATAGAGAAGTGTAAATCTAATAACAAGAAGGAGCAATTAGTACATATATTTGATCTACTTAATCCAGTAGCTTCAGTTCAAATATTGGGCCTTGCTTTTTGGTGAGCAGCTAAATTTTTATTTAAAATAATGCATAATTGAATGAGAAAATACTATAAAAATCTACTCATAATAATTAAAATTTCTGAATCCATCTTTGTAAGTTGCCATTTTACTTACATCAACTGCTGAAGATTGATCAAACTCATGCAATGGCATCATAATATTTTTTGGATTTCATTAGAACTTCTTGCAGTAATTTTTCTTTATGAAACATATTTTTTATAATTTGCTCTTTGTTATGTATGAATCTCATACAATTCAGAGAAAAGTCTTTCTCCTCSAAGATAGAAAAATTTCTAAACCAATAAAAAAAGTCAGAAAGGATGTCTTAATATTTTGACAGAATTATAAAACTATGTTTGTTTCCATATTAACAATGTTGTTTGTCAGGTCATATTTTTGCTCATCTTACTGCTTTTTCTCTTTCAACAACAATTTTAGGAAAACTGGAAAATACCATAGAATCAGATGGGCAGATTTTCTTCAGACAAATGTTTACAAACATTATTTTCCTGTTACATGCCTATTTCTAGAAAAATACAGAATAAAAAAGTCAAATCTCTGTCTCTTTCTTCACACAATTTCATTTTAAAATGATACATATAGTTTTAAAATATAGTTTCATTTTMCTGCCATAACCAAAGCAGATGTATTTCTCTGCATTTTGAATTTCCACTGAAATCACAGGCTGTACACTTACAGATATTATTTGATCAAGAATATATTTAGTGATCACAACTGTATATTGTTTCAGAGTATTGAAAAATATATATAAATATGTGTTTACCATTCATGTTGTTTAAGTTACAAAAGTAAGATCATAGTATTTTGCTCCTTCTCTGACCTACATTATGGACCTATAGAACATGTTGCTATGGTGTGTGAAATATAGATAACATAAAAAGATAAAAATTCCAAATAAGACATAGAACATAAAGTAATGAAAATTGTAAATCTTATACYGTGAAAGCTAAAAACTACTTTAAGAACATATGCAAACCAGGTTTTTCTTTTTCTTACTTTTTTGAGAATAGTTGTATATAATAAGTTTTAACACCATAAATAGATGGGTTTTTTTATTATTTTTAATTTAGATCATGTTGTCTTTGCTCTGCAGGTAGTTTTTTTTTAATGTGACTCATTTTTTCATAGCTATTAAAATTATCTTTTGAGACTGTAGGAGATCATTTTAATAACTATTTTTTATCAATGTCCTCTAATTATTATAGGCAGTGCCACCTCTGTTGATTACATAGCCGATGGAAAGCATAATCAAAAAAAATTAAGTCAAAGATAATTTTTTTCTTAGATGTTTCAGAATTTTTCAGTCATTACTATCAACAACAATAATGCAGTAAAGTGTATAAAAATGTATTTTATTTAGAGTAAATTGATTTACTTGGGGGTGTTGATTAATTTTTGGGGGTTGGGGGGCAATTTTCTGTGGGACTTTTGGTTTGTGGTTTGGTTTTTTTTTTGTTTGTTTCTTTGTTTTTGTTTTTTGTTTTTTTGTTTTTTTGTTTTTAATTTGGTTTCATTTGGTTTGGGTTTTTTTAGTCCAGGTAGGATGATGACTTTATCTGGGAGAAAAACAATAGGTAAAAAAATGAAGCCATTAAATAAATTATTAACTTAAAATGTATATAAAAGCTGAATCTTTTGGACCAGATGATGAAAACACCARCAATCACAGGCTTTTCCGAGCATAGACAAGTATGAATACACAGGACCAGAAGGTATTTGAAGCAGATTTGAAAACAAACTTATTGCTGTCACAAAGCTTCCAGAATAGCCTTTTGATCCATTTCAAAGCAGTTTTTGAAGTACACGTGTACCTTCATCCCCATTTACACAGCTGATGTATGGCCATCATTTCACACTTTTGGTGCTTTGTACCTTGAATAGAAACTCCCACTCCTGCACATGTGACAGTATGCAGCAAAGGATTAGGGTCACCACCACCCATAACTCTCTCCCACTAAATCATTCAACAGGGCATAGGAGWCATCATTTTTCCATACCTTCAACAAACACACCTGAAAAACCTACAGAACTAAAGGMCAGAAATAACAGACAGTTATTGAAGAAACAGTTTGTGAACAAATCTGAGCAGAAGCTTTGTTCTTCATTCTCATTTGTTCTAGACAGATCCAAAGACCGTTGGTATGGATTTCTATCTAAATGCAAGAAAGTGATCAGAAAGTTAATCTGAATTATTATTTAAAGCCTAGAGCCAAAGTGCATTTACGGTCTCCAATTCCAGTACAAGGTCTTAACCTTTAGTCTGGAGCGTAAGTGCCGGCTGTATTTTATCCACAGCAACTGCTCAGCAGTGAAAAGTATAAATTATTAAAAAGCTCCTTGAGCCTATTACATAGATTCAATTATTTTTCTTTTTTTTTTTTCTTTTTTTTTTTCTCGTTTTTTAACAAAAGAAGTCAGGAATAGAGACCAGAATTAAGAAGCGCTCTAGCTCAGCTACACTGTCCACACGATCTGAAAATCAGGATCCAAATCCCTTTAGACACTTACCATTTTACTTATTTGGGAGTACAAATGAAATTACAACCCTAGTGGTGTAGCACTGGTCAAAGAAAACTGTCAGAGAGACCATTAAACTTATTAATGTATATGTCTTAAACTTATTAATGTATTCTGAAAAGGTTGGATACATGTAAGAAAACTAAACTATCACTCTTTGTAATGTTCTTTGTCTGGTTTTTGTGAAATATGATTGATATGAAATATATTTGAAAGTAATAAATCCTAAGTGTATTCAACTGTCTATATGACAATGTAAAACTTATCTTGCCTTAATTTGCTGTAAAACTGTGGGGATGTTTGTTAACTCCGAATAAAAGAGCTCTCAAGGACACAAGAAAAATCAAACAGCCCGCTCCATCTCACTCACTAACCTGCAGCTGTGCAGATAACAATATTTTCTAGAGTAAATTAATTATCCCAACATTTTGGTTAATACAAAAAAAGCTAGCTTTCATAAAGCTATGCTACATCTACAGTCAGGCTACATCACTTCTTATTAATCTGTTTAATATTATTCTACAAGAAAAAGATCTAATAATATTCAATAGAAGTTTCATTGGTTCATACAATTAGACTGATTTGTGAATACAGYGTAGTTAATAATTCATCTTGGGAACACCCTTTCAGGTATCTGATTTAGAGCAGTTAGTATGAACCAATATTCTCAAAATTCTAATTGCAAAGACCTTTTAAATGCCAAAAAATACCCTTTTGTGTTTTGAACTACTGCTTTTCTCTTTCCTATGTTTAACTGTAATTTAATGGAAGTTCCTATGATTAAATATGGTGGTGGGAAGGGTTTTGGCAAAACTATTATTTGCTTTCTCTCTGGAGAAAACAGAAGCAGAAACTGGAAAGTAATATCTTATTTTCTGTAGACACATATTTCAAGCTGATATTTGGGACAGTTAAAGGCTACAATTTCCAGGACCCC
The DNA here is from genome assembly GCA_902810485.1 of Alauda arvensis. Taxonomy (NCBI): domain Eukaryota; kingdom Metazoa; phylum Chordata; class Aves; order Passeriformes; family Alaudidae; genus Alauda; species Alauda arvensis. Next base: position 736,227 of record CADDXX010000171.1, on the reverse strand, counting down.
CTTATTTCTGAGGATATTTTAGGTAGCAAGATATTAATTGTCTATAAAAGTGGTCAGATTTTCATGTGGAAAGATTTATTTGATATTCTTTAAAAAAACCATTGCAAGATTTCAGAGCGCAGCATTGACAGCTACTAGAAACAATGGTGTAAAGAGCCATTAAGAAAGCTTAACACATAACAGTTTTAAAAAAGGGGGAAAGGGAGATAACAGAAGAATTATATATTTCAAGAAAAAGAGATGTCCACATCCATCACTCACATGAAACATTATGAATCAGTGCAGAACACAAAAGTGGTGTAATATGTTATTTCTGATCCACATTCTCTTCTACCAAAATATAAAAATTCAACTAAACTCATGCTTTCAAGAAGTTTTGTTTCTTTAAAGCAGCACTTGAAATTCAGACCAGTCTCTGCAGGATGGCAAATTCTTTGCCAGCAGTAGTATTCTACTTCTTTGTTTGTAAAAAATAGTATTCCTGTCTGCAAGATAATATTTGCATTAGTCCAAAGAAGAGATTTCAAAGAGCAAACCAGTAAAGGCAGGATGTAGCACAAGAGGCTTCAAGTAAACTGTTCTTCATTGGATTTAGTACTATTCATATTATAAACAGAAATGGCTACATTCTTTAAGATTTGCTCCCTGTGCRCAGCAATGATTCCCACTTTAGTAAGTAGTTAGCTTTAGCTCTCTGCACATATTTTTGCCTGAGAGAGAACAGCAGTCTTGTTATCTGCATCCCTGCAACAACAACTTCCCTCTAAGGTTAGGAACTTAATTTGCTGTAAATTAGGATTCAAAACTTGGCAGTAGATTGATACCTGTTTTTCCATAATCCAATAAAAGGTTAGTTTCTTACTATTTTTTTCTTAAAAGCCTAATAATTTCCCTCTCTTATTTTTTTAATACCTAGCAACAAATCAATTTTATCTGTTTTTTATGACTCTTTTAAAACTAAGGTCAACATAAATTGCTTTTCACAAGCTTAAATTTATATAATTAGTGCTGACATTAGATTCACTAGCAGATAATAGAACTGTGATCATTTGTATTCCCTCAGTGGATATAAATGTACATGACAGACCTTTTGGTGGAAAGGCAGTAGAAGACAAAAAACTTGAGATAGAAATATGCTTAAATGCACCATGAGAAACAGGTTAAATTAGCAGGCAGTAATGGTAATTATTTTAAAGCTATTGATACTGGACTTCTTTTAAAAAGTACCTTTAACAAGGAAATGGATATGAATTGCCTCTACTTAGAGATATTAATCCTGTATATAAACTACTAAAGCATTAGCTTAAGCTAGTTCTTAAAATGTAATCAAATATCTTAGGAAGAAGAKTTTTCTATAAATATAGGTGTACTTACCCTAAATCTTTCTTTTTGGTTTTTTTTTTTTTTTTTTKKTTTKTTGTTTATTTTTTTTAAAGTCKATTACAACAGTGATCTTTTTAYACTCTAAATCAAAATATTACTGCTGAGAAAATAAATACATTTTATAACCTWTTTTCAAGTCTGGAAATTCATTGAAATCTATTAACTTCTTCATGAATCCTCCAACTAAATGCCTGCAATGACAGCCTGAACAGGTTCTGCATCTACTCTTTTGGAAATGTGAAAATATCACTCAGGGATGTTACAGATGCATGCCTATGAACCAGAGGTAGAATTAGAAGTGCAGAGAAATCTGAGCAGAAGARCAAACAAAACATAAATTAAAAAATWCTTTCRGGCAAGCTTGGAAATTAACTTTATGGTAAAGAAAGCCAGGTTCCATCATGTGTAATGGTGCCTAACTCAGTGTGAGTCAAGGGGAAAAAAACAACTCAAAAAACAACCCATCATCACTCTAAGGTGGGTGTTCACCTTAAGTTCATGGCCTCCTCATGCACAACCAGGGGGTTTCCTCAAACTACAGCATGAATTTTAAGTGAGTTTTTCTTTTAAAAATCYATATTTTAAAAGGAAATTAGCATGATCACTATGCTCATTTTCACTCCTGAAACTTCTTTCTAAAAGTAGCATGGGTGACTTAGCATGGCTAAGCAATGGATGCAATTTTCCATCTGCTCTGTCTTGATTGTTGTCTCAAGGGGTGGTGATTAATACAAAACCTTACTGGATTTTTGTATTGGGTCTGACTGTGATGGACTGAACTTTTTCCATAGTGGCTTTCATACCACTGTACTTTGTAGTCAGAAGGATGCTAGTGAGGATGTTAAGGTAGCAGAGGTATAGATATGTGCACTGGTGTTCTGTTTTTCTACCTATACTTTAAGGTCTCCTGCTCTATGAGTGCAATTGTTTTATGAACAGAAGTTTTAGCACTGTATCCATTAGCTTCCATGAGAAGTTGAGCAATAAAAAATAAGGTTGAGTTGCTAAAACCAATGTTTGGGGTTTTCTGATGATATTTATTGATTTCCAACTGGACTAAAATAACTGAATAGTGGCTYGTCCCATTTTTATAAAGCCTTTAAAGCAGGCCTTTTAATTTCCTCTTTATTTACAGTGTTTTGTATTCTGAACCTGTGGGTTCTCATTTTCAGTTTCTTTTTCTAAAAATCAGTTACTGCTTCTCAGCCTCCTTTACAACACTTTCTTTCCAGTAGCCTGCTAACTTAGAATGGCATCAATACAGSACAGTCAGTGATCTTCACTTAAATCCACACTTATATTTACAGAATTACTTTTCAGTTCAGTTCTGAAAAGCAGAGATRTAAATTTTGCAAATTTTTAAATACAACTTCAGTGCCATGCTGAGCTTTGAGAAGTATATCTGGATGTGCATGAGAAGGCAATTTGTCCATYCTAGCATGATTCTTAGATTCTACTCAGTTTAAAGTAGCTTTCAGAAATCTTGTAGCCACATTGTGCTGCTCAACTTTGGCACCTCTATAGGCTGAGAAACTTTATGAAGTTTAGAAGATGTTTTTTCTTTTTAATGTTTTCATTTTCTGGAAGTATGWCAAAGAATATTTTCTCCTACTCAGTGGATGTACATTTAGTTTTCTTTAAATCAGTATTTTTGAGTGTCAGAACCCCCCAGGTGTGTGATGGTGATAATAAGTTTCATAATTTACTTTTCAGTTATAAAGTTAAAAAAAAAGTACTACTGTTCTTGTTGGGGAAHGTAGCTAATGCACCACCTCTATGYTGATAAATAGGTTGTCTTTTAATAGGTTGCTTACATAAAAATTACATGGTGTCTGTGAACAATAAAATTATTCCACAACATGAGCTGCTATGAAAGCGGACAGCAAATTATGAATAATTCTGAGCTGCTTACCTCTTCTAACTCCAGGAAGGAGGAGGCAGGTGGAGCAGTGTTCCTTGTCTCTTCCACCACCCATCCTACCTCCAGGGGGATATCTGCTGTTAAAGGGCYATTTAAAGGCTCACAGGATGATGTCATCCCATAGGGCTCCACCCAGTGGGAGGAGCCCAAGCATTCCCACCGGGATAAAACCTGAGACTCAGAGCACCAGGGCAGTGTGCTTTCCACTGGAAGTCCTCTAGACTCAAGTGGAAAGAAATTCACTGCTTTTATAAAAAATATAAGTGCAAGACAAAAATAAATATATAAAAATAAGGATAATAGTACTCCCAAGTTTCATCGCCTTTCCCTCTTCCTCTTCTCTTCAAGTTCCTGCAAAGCCCAGGGCCCCAGAAGGCTCTGGTGCTGTCCTTCCATGGCTGGTCTGGCACAGGGAAGAACTTTGTGGCTCAGATGGTGGCCAGTCACCTGTACCAGGATGGGCTGAGGAGTGAATTTGTCAGGGTGTTAGTGTCCCTACTCTACTTCCCACACCACAACTATGTGGACTCCTACAAGGCCCAGCTGCAGAGGCAGATCAGCGAGACGCTGCAGCAAGGGCCGGGGGGATAGGCAGAGATCCATCTTCCTATTCCTCAGCAATCTTGGAAGAAACACCATCAATGAGGTGGCCCTGGACTTCTGAGACCCCTGGGAATAAATTTTAATGCAAGAATGACTGTATCTTCCTACAAAATGGAAATGTTTTAATTTATCTTTATCATAATTTGTCATTTTCCAAAAACCATATTACTTTTAGAAATCTAATAGCTAACCACACGTCAGTCCTTCTGTGTTGATGTGAGGTATTTCAGTCATGGTGAAAATGGGAAGAGTTGTCAGTGGTACATCCTGCTCACCACATTTCTCTCTTGCTCTTTATCACTCTCTCCATTCAACCTTTGCTTTCATTTCTCCTCTTTTTATTTTTTTAAGGAAATTGTTCTTAACTAAAGATAGTCAGAAGGATTGGATAAAAGAATTACTCTATGACCCCTAAATGGTAGTTTCAACWATTTCTACTCATGTAAGACTGCATCCAAAATGTTGCCTAATAGATTTATTTTGACCCTCATTGCATAGACAATACAGAACATGATATATGACTATTCTAAGGAGAATTAAGAGGAAATATTTACATTCTCAGTACTTAAAAATATAACCACAGAAATAGCTGAAGAATAAATGTAGCTACATTACAATGGCATATACTTATTCACTTGACTAAACTTTCAGGTAATGGTTGATGACAGTTCAAAATTTCTCCTGAGCTGTTGATTAAATTTAGCATGGAGGGCAGGGCCTAYGACAGGGCACAGCACTGAAATGTCAAACTCACAGATTTAGGCAGGATTCTGAACAGAAATTCTCCACCAATTGCAGAGATTAAAAATAATGTTGTCCAGCTAATACCAAAGACTACTTCTGATTCTACAGCCTGCCCCATGTGATACAAATTGGTGTTAAATTAAGCCTTGCTCCTCTCCACTGGCCAGAAGTCACTCAAGCAGAGAAGACACCCAACATTTTATGTACTGCTTTATTCTATGGCAAAGCAGTTATTTTCAGGAATATTTCAACTCCCCCCACTTTCACTCTGTACTGCACCACTACCCCTTTTCCACTTAGTTGACTAGAATTAGCTTAAAGTAGATCCAAATTAATATAAAAATGGTATTTTAGCAGTGTAAGTGCATTAATTAGTGTATTTTCTTAATATGCTTTTAGAATAGTGCATAAATAGTTTTGGTGAAAACGAGCAGGAAAGACATAGAAAAAATAAATAAATGAATGAAAAATTTAATTTCTAAAATTGTCAGTAGAATGGGCACTGATGACAACAGCTGTTGGTACAGTTTAAGAGAGAGATGGTGTTTTCAGTTTTATGGTTTATATGTGAAGGTGACACTGCATTTCATGTCAGCTATAATTTTCTTTGCAGAATACTGATTAGARTAAAAGGTTTTACCTACTTACAGGCTTGAAACAACTTTTGAGGTTCACACTCATAAAACCAACACATATTTAATATATCATATTTTCAATGTCTTTGGGTACAGACCACTTTTTGCACACTGACTTTTGCTTCCAATGTTTTGTCTAGGAGAAACATTAGCTGTGCACAGTGTGTTTAAGTTTAGAGACTAAAGAACTAAAAATCCAGTTCCCTGACTTTCATGTGTGTTTTATGTGCAGATGACCGAGAAATGAATGGTGCACATCTTGGTATGCAAAACTTTGATTCTGAGATTTAATATAGCATAAAAATGTTATGTCTGTTCTTAGTCTGTTCCTGCACACCTACTTCTGTTTGAAMTCTGTAATCTTTGACCCTTATCTTCTCAATTTCACTTTTTAAAAGAAATTCTTCAGCAAGGCACTCTAAGGTCAGGCAGGGAGAAGCCTTCTCTCATCATGTTATATATATAAGGATGTTCTGAAAGATTTATCAGCCAGTTAATGCCGTCATTTGTTAATCATTAATCCAGGAAATCTCTTTTCCCTTAAACCTGAATGACACTTCATTCAGTATCTGTCAGCTGTTTCTATTATCTGTTAAGCAGATGGTCTGGAAAGAATGCAGAATTTGTGAAGACATATAAAAATTGGTTTCTGTGACACAGATCTGTGATTTTAGAAAGCATACTCTCATGTTCTTTAATAAAAAGCCATGTGTGGTATTTCTTCCAGAGGGATCAGCAGAAGGAGGAGGATCTTGCTGCATCTMGTAAATAGGATAGTGCAAAGAAACCCATTAAACACAAGAGAACTTACTGTATTTCACATATGCAGTCCAGATTGTTTACCACAGTTTTAGAAACAGCCTGGTGTGTCCCAGCATCACCAAGACAAAAGGCTAACACTACACCTAACTTGRGCATTTAAAGGTACTTGAAATTATAGAAATCTAAACTGAAAATCCAAATTTATCACATTGTCCCARTTGTGGGATTTTATTCTAAGTTTCAGCTTGCAGTGTGTGATTTGAAGGTTTTTTAGCATTGTAAATTGACATTAAAATTAAAGAAGGCAAAGACAAGCAAAGAAAAAAAAAAAACTATTTCAGTTATTTCATGAGCTACTGCTCATTAGCTGACTATGTCTGGAATTAGTTTGCAGAATAAAGGGGTAAGTTCTTTGGAACTGATGTCACATGTATGATGTGTTTGTCTGTCTGTGATAATCTTTACTTTATTCTCTGMAAGTCTTTATCTGAAGCTGCTCTTCAGCAGGCTCCTTAATTTTAATGACTATCAGGGATTTAATCATTACATGATGAATCTTTGCCTCTTAAATGTGGATGGCTTTTTACAAAGTGTTYCCAATTTCAACAAGTAGTCTACTGCAGAATGACATTTATAAATTGAATACTTTTCAATTCTCCAGCTGCATTATATGAGACTTAATATATTTTTGCCACCAGAAATATCTTTAGAAATGAACATTTTTTATCTTTTTGAATAGAGAGTAAATTAGGTGAGAGAAAAGGATTAATTCAAGAAAGATATCTCTCACAAAAGATATCATTCTTTGTAAAATATTGGAATCTTGTAACTTTAGGATTTTGGCTTTTTTTTTTTAATAAATTTTATCATCAAAAGAATTACTTAGCTCYTTTTTATTTTTGCAAGATAGATGTACATCAAAGGTTTGGATCAGAGAAATATGTCAACTTTTGCTGCTAGTCATAATGATTTTAATTATATTTCCTTCTGAAATAACTCTTTTGAAGAGCTGAAATAGGCATTTATATTGAATAACAATAGTTTATATCAACACAGATTTGATTGCTCACCTATTCTGAATCTTATTTGCTTTAATTTTTTTTACTTCAATCTTATTTGCTTTGCCATTTTTAAATGATTGCTGACATTTTGTCCAAATAATTTGCAATCTACAGATTGTGCAACGTTAATTCCAATTGATCTATTCTCTGTTAAAGAGAAATTTAAGACTACTCTGAAAAAGTCTATTTCTGGTCCCAGCAAAGTTAATTAAAGCTTTACAATTTAAAAATTCCAGAGCAAAATCCTCTTTAATTGGATGSCTGGCTCACATGACAGCTCTTCCTTCTTGATTTGCTGACTGTAATTTTTTAGTGTTCATGATGAATAATATTTTTAGACACTTGTACTGAGTAAGTGCACGCTTAGAATTTTTGATGRATGTTGACTGCTGTGACTCTGAGAAGCTCAATGACTCAGTTATCATTGTTCTGGCAGCATAAATGGGTTTTAAAGTCAGCATAAATTACTTTTGCAAGTATTTCCAAACCTCTCTGTGGTAGTAGAGTAGCATAAAACTGCTTAGTATAAATTAAAATTAGACTACGGTATTTTTTTTATTTCAGCTTGGCCTTGATTTTTTGTGGATTTTTTTTTCTTAACTGTGACAGTTTTGTTCATAATTTAAATTTCCTTAGAAATATTTATAAGAATTTATAAATTCTTTATATAAGAATTTAATTTAAAAGTTGAAAAATAGCTTACAATCAGTCATCGGAACACATAACTTTTCATTTCACATTTCTATGCYTTAGCCTCAATGGAGTCCAGAGTTAATAAACCAGAACTATAGGATTTATTTCTCCTATTGAGATACATCCTCATCTTTTCCTTTAAAGTTAATTGAACTGCAAAGTGGGCTCAATGGGTTCAAACAACCARGCTTTGATTCCCTTTTCATGCAGGTTCCTCCCTAGGTTATGGATCTGGGAAATATTGTTGTGCATCACATCTGCTCCAGAGTCCCTGGGTATCAGACATCTCTTGTTCTGGCTGCCAGATCAGTCCCTTTGGGCTGTCTGCTGCAGGAAACAAARTACAGCTTCAAGTTGTGAATAGGCATAATTTGGCTCCACAAGCTGAGAAGATGTAAGGACAGTTGAGAGCTGTCATATTYCACCTCCCCCAGTATCCCTTCATCTCAGCAATGTGTCACTGACAAACCTGAATCTTTTCCTTTACAGAACAGCTACTTTTGCATTACTGTTAARRTGTGGCCTAGACAAATTTGTGTCCCAAAGRTATGAAATTCAGGATACAAYTTGGTACACTTWATGTGTTAGTCTTAACAGTAGGTATTTCTTTCCTGAAGTTACAGAATAACTGTAGATTCATAAACTAACTTTTAAGCCCAAAATACAATAATTATATGATTGTTCTTTGGTATTATGGACTGAAAATTATTTTTAAAATTGATTACATTTGCCCATGGTATAGCCAACAGATTGATCTTTTCATAACAGTTGAAAAAAAAACCCCACCAAAATAACAACAAGAGAAAACTGGTGCACTGACATGAAAGAAATTGCTCTATAAGAACAAGAATAATTAAATGTTTGATTAATTTCATATGATGTGTTAAAAATATGTCTTTCATCTCAATCAAAGCAAGATGCACAAGAAAGAAGCTTGTTAGGTGACTAGAGATCTTTTGGGCTTAACTTTACCCTCCCCTGTGWATATATGTGGTTAACATGGGAAGTACATACAGGGTTAAGTTGGTGTTACTGCATAATAGGTAACATTCCTCAAACCCTTCCTCTCTTTCTTAATCTTTTTGTCAAAATCCTTTGCCACAGATCTAGGATTTCTTTGGTTTTGCTTTTACTCAAATCCTTTCTTAATTGTTTTTTGTGTGACTTCATACCCCTCAAAATTACTTGTTCCTATGGACAATGCCTCAGGAAAGAGTTTAACAGAAATATTTTGAATCAGGGTATTATGTCAAAGCAAAGGGGAAAAAATGCTTCATATTTTTTTAAGCATCTGTAGCCAAGACTTGGATTACTGGTTCATAGTATCTGTAGGTCTAATCAAACTACTGAAATGAATCAATTACTTATTATTTGAAATGGATGGATGGGATATTGAAGCCTTCTCAGAAGAATCTAAATTTCTAATTAAAGTTGAAGACCATTCCTTTGTCTTTACCTATAAAAAATCCTGAGTATTTATGTATTTGCACAAATTCCTCAAGATTTGCCAGTTTACTGCAGCTAGTCACCACCCTCATTCCCCAAGTTGTGGTCAAAGTCTTACTGTACAGCAAGCTCATCTTCACTTCTTAAAGAAAATAGAATTACTTTCTTCAAATTATTCAACATCTTACCCCTATTTTTTTCTTTAGTATGCCAACAAATACATGAAAAAACCCCAATCAATAACACTTACTTCTGAGTATTTTCTTATCTMTTAAAGTACTGGTTTAGATTGTATTGTTATTTTTACACTGAAAAGACAGATTTACTCTTCCATATCCCACTTTTCCTCCAGCTGCTAGGTCAGAAGAGGACAAGTTTTCTGTAGATCCAATACCAGGTTTTTCAACATTGTGCTAGAGTAACACAGAATCACAGATTCACAGAATTTTCAGGGTTGGAAGGGACATCTGGAGATCTAGTCCAACATCCCTGAAAAATCTTAAATATGGAAGAATATCTCATAATGTGTTCACACAACTGACTCTATACCTGCCTACCTAATTCTGGGGAGATAAATTACTCTCCAGATTATATTCACTATTTTTTATTCACTSTCTTCTGCATTTCTTGGAAGCCTAGACATCCATCTCATACACTGCCTACACTGTAGAAATTTAAAGAAGAGAGTTCAAGCCTATCTTATGGTGCTGGAGACAAGCTGTCTCCTTTCTTGCTTTTTTCACTGACTGGCACAGAGTGGAACTTGTATGCCAAGTGCAATTACACTGTTCATTCAGAAGTTATCACTGATATGGTGCATTAYATGCAGGATCTCTCTGACATTGGAAGAGCTAGACAAAAAAGATGAGTTCACTTAGTGCTGAAAGTACATAAATTATTAGTTTCTGGGACTTTGAACTCATCTCATTAATGATTCAAGAGACTTGCTGTTGATTGTGRAAAAGTGCTGCAGTTGTTATTAATCGACTTGGATCCTCATTTTGCACAAAAATCATACAATGAGCTTCATTTTTTTAAGGAAATGTATCTCTTTCCCTTCTGAGTACAGGAACATTTCTTGGTTTAAGTGATCAGATCACTGAAGACAGAGTATTTTTGGACATGTCTGTTTGATGTGCAGGTCTTTAATCCATATATCCCTTCAGTGCCTAGAGCTGTTCTGTGAAGTCATATCCTGAGCTGGTAGTTCTTTACTAGAGGTCATGACCTAAATGGAGTCGTGTTGGTTATGAATTKGATTTCTCATCTAACAGAAACTTACTCATGCCATCATTTAATGTAATAATACAGATGAAAGTAGAACCCATTTTACAAAAGTGGTTCCATAATAAAATTTTATAAACCCTTATTAGTGGTTACYGTAAATAACTGCAAATAATGAGTTATACAAGTAAATAGAGAGAAATCTCACCAACTTAYAAACTCTGAATTCTAAAACTGAGGCATCAAAGGCAAGCAAGGGTTTTTTGAAGGTGGTGGTACACATGCATGTCTTCCTCATTTTTTGCTGGCTTTAGTTGTTCAGAATTTTTCTTTTTTGTTTATGCTGTCAAGAGAGACCACAAACTTTTGCAGTTTTCTTTCATATCCTYAGCACATGCACAAAATAGAGTCAGTACTGCAGAGATCAGTATGTTACACTACAGTTAGTAGTTCCATCTACAGATATCTAGCAATGTTAAAGCTAGCAGCCACAAACCATAAACCTTTAATAGGATCTGCAGGTTATGAATAATGCTCCTCTCCTCAGAACTGCTTTTTTAAGAATTAGGGTTTGTTTAAACAGCTAATGAGTGAAGGCCAAAGTTGCTATAGGTTAGTGAGAACACAGAAGAGATAAGCGCACTGAGCATCACTTCTCTCATACTGGACTCTCTTAATTTTTGAAAATTTATRCTATTGATTGAATATATCTAATCTTCATCATTCCATAATTAAGAACTACAGTTTCTTAAATTTRTGATTAGTTCAATTGTTCTTTGTATTTGGAAAACCAACTTCAAAAAYTCACAACCCAGAAAGAAAAAGCTACTACTTAAAAAAAAACCCCAAAACATTGTTTTGTGGCATTCAACAGTATAATTCTATCTTTTTGGTATTTTTGGTATATCTCTTCTGCAAACTTAATTTAGCTGTTTTCTTGTTGCCTTTTGACAAATTACTGGCAAAGTTGGCAAAAATTCTCAGAATGGGGTAAAAATTCTCAGAATGGAGTAAAAAAGCAGATTAATGTTAAGATGGTGAATAATAATACAGTATTGCTTTCTCCTGTGTAATTTCATTGAATTATTTACAGAAAAAATATAGAGAGATGTCTACAGTATAGATGTCTGTCTACATCTGGGCTAGTTAGCCTGCTGTCAATTTACAGTTAGGCAAGAGAAACAGACATTTCAAGTAAAGTAAATATTTATTAGATAGATAGATAGATAGATAGATAGATAGATAGATAGATAGATAGATAGATAGATAGATAGATAGATAGATAGATAGATAGAGAAATATCTAAAAATAGACAAAAATTGTGCCTTTTGTCACAAAAAAAACCTGCATGGAATATGTCTCCTTTATTAACAGTTTTCCTGTTTCTCACTTTAGGTATTTTTAAAATAATTGCAAATAGATGTGTTAGAAAATGAGACAAAATCTTCACCTCAGTACTTGAAAACAGCCATAAGATCATAAAATATCACAAAACATCACAAAGGAAATAAATTTTATCTCAAATGTATATAAGCAGTGCATGCCCAGAGGTTTTTTCATTGTCATTGTGAAAAAGTCCTTTGTAAMATCATAGTGAAGACCTCAGCCTTACCCTTACCTGCAGCATAAACTGACCTGGCCTGACATTAGTCTGTAACGCACCTAACCTACTGCAATGATACAAACTGTTACATTTGGTAACAGACAATTGCTTACATTTTACAAAAAAAAAAAAAAAAAAATGTTTTCTAAGTAATCTGAGTCACAAATACAGATCTGAGAAAGTGTGAAATATTAGACTACTTCCAGAATCAAGATGGTGTAGGTATAATCAACTAGATACAATCACTAAAGAATGGTCCTTGCTGGTSTATTCTTGCAAAATCCAGTGAAAATCTAGAAGAAAAATCCGGAACTGAGTTTGCAATCTAGAGAACTGCAAAGATTTTCAGCAGGTACATRTCTCCTGGGGAAGGGTTGATCCTGGTTTCAATAATGAAAAACRGTMCTTGTTGCTRTCTAAATTCTKCTAAARGYAGTGTCTGACAAGAGCAAGGTAAAYCAAATACCCCTTCCTCCTGAGTTGTGAATTTTCTGCTGTGTGATAAAGAAGTGCAATACAGAAGCCACAGACCTGTTAGTCTAACCTCAGTAACTGGAAAAAATTATAGAGAAGGTCACACTGGGTGCTTTAGAAAGGCATTTAAAGGGCAGTGCTCTCATCAGGCACAGTCAACACAAATTCATGAAGGGAAATTCCTGTCTAACAGATTTGATATCCTTCTGTGATAAGGTCACTTGGCTAGTGGACGAGTGAAAGGCAGTGAATGAAGTTTTTCTGGATTTTAGTCAGGTCTTTGRTGCTCTCCCTCACAGTATCCTTCTGGACAAGTTGTCCAGCTGTCAGATGAGAGGATACACAGCATGCTTGTTGAAGAAGGGGCTGAAGGGCAGGGCTCCAAGTGTTTTGATGAATGGGCCTACATCTGACTTGCAGCTGGTCACCAGCAGCGCTCCTCAGGGCTCAATTCTAAGGACAGTTCTATTCAGTATCAACAGCCTGGATGCAAATTTGTTGATGTTATCAAACTGGGAGGTGTTCTCTCAAGGGACAAGTACAGCTTCAAGGTTGCTGTGGTTTGGATTTGTTATGAACACAGTGTTAATGATGCCTATGTTTKAGTTATTGCTGAACTGTTCTTGTGCATCATCAGTGTCATGAACTTTAAAAACAAATGCTTGATTCTGAACCTGGGATGGGATAATGCCAGACATTATGAGTATAAGCTGGGAGAGGAATGGCTAGAAATCATCTGAAAATGTCTTCTTGACTTTCATATTTAATTTACCCAAAAAAAACACATTTCTATGAGATAAAGTGTTCCTCTTTTTTTTTTCCCCTTGGAAAAAACATTTCACTAATCAACACAAATATCCATGGACAGGAAAGAACAAAAATTACATTAAGACATTTTAAACACAGAAAGTTAACACAAAGTGAAGTACAACATTTTGTTCTTAAAAATATAAGAAGTAATCCTATTCTTTGCTGGATTCTGCACCTAGAATGGAGTAAGGCAGAGCAGAAGGAGATGAGCCCTGCAAAAAGTGGTGGGGGATTTTGGCCAGCAGGAGTCTCAGTGGGAGTCAACATTGCCCTGGCAGCTTAGAGGGCAACCCCCAACCTGGGGTTCATCAAACACTCCATGATCAACCAGTCAAAAGAGRCAATTATCCTGCTGTGTTCMRTGTGGCCTCAYCTGAACACTGTGTGTAGTACTGAGCTCTGTAAGTCAGGAAGGACCTGAAGGTCCTTGAATGARTCCAGAGGAGAGAAACAAAGCTCCAAGATTTTTCTGCTTCTCTGCATTTGCCCTAATGAYATTMATCTCTATTTTTCCATGCAGCCATATAATTACACTACCCTTCATATGAATCCATGTCAAATATGTACCCTGGTCTCCCAAGACTTTTGTTGAATGATTAAAAATATGCATTCTCTATTTTACTACAATTGTACAAAGTTATCAATATTCAAAAGAGGTTAAAAAATTATTTTCATCAAATGGTCTCCTTTTTAAAAATTTTCTCATTCTTCTTGCTCTTCGGCCTCCCTCTCCTGACATGTCTTTCATTTTTTCAAATTAAAATAACTGACAGAGATKATAAGAAAAGGGAGAGAAATAAAAAGTTCTTTCTTCAACTTTTTTTCAGTACATTTTTAAAAGGAAGCCTTTAACACATACAGTAAGCTTCTCAGCTCACAAAAATTGAAAATTTGTCAATCAGCTTCACTATTAATTCCTACTCTATGATCTGCCTATTTACTTCTTCAAGTTAAAATTAAATAAAATATAAAATTCTACCCATGGCTACTGCTCTATCTTCCTTTCTCTCACAACACTTCTAAAAATAGTATCACAAACTGACCTTCAAAATAATCTTGTTCACAACAATTTGCTCATGTGCACAAGCAAAATTCTCTGAATCTATAGTTGCCATGGGAGATAGCAGAGAGGCATCATAATATTATTTGCCTGTTTTTACAGTRTTTTAATGAAGAAAAACTGTATGTAAACTTCCATATTTATTTTCTTGTCTCTTTTGTTGTTTTTTTCTCCCCAGAAACTGAATCTGAGATGGATACCATGTTATCCTCCATATCTATTTGTAATGTAGCACACAAGATCTCTTCTAAATTCATAGCAAATCTGGAAAACATCACTTATTTATTCATCCTTTACTCTTTTCTGAAGTCTTTTTTCAAATTTATTTTCTCCCTTCCCAAAGGTGGAGGAAAATCTGAATTTATTAAGCAGACTCAAATTCTGAAAACAGGAAAATAGTCACATTGAGCTGGAGAGTAACTCACATTTGTCTGGAAAAAAAAGTCTGAATGGAAATGTATATTAAGCTGACAAAAATTAAGTAACACACAAGTGTCTGTCAAGCAGGGTTGAACGCTAAAATTTCTCACTTAGAATCACATTTAATGTAATTTTACTTTCTTTTCCTTTTATACTGCAGGAGATATAATTTAAATTTGAATTATGATAACCCAAAAAGCCATTTTACTGGAAATGGACAATTGATCAACATCAAGTATGAGAAAAGATGATCTTCTTAATATTTTTTCCGTTTTCTTCAGCTTGCTATTAATCAGAGTGATTTAATACTAGTGGTTTTTTTATATTTTTCATCTAATCTCRCATTTCTTTCCAATCCTTTGGGGATATTACCAAATTTTAATCAAAATGCGCTAGATGTACTTATGTTAGTGCTGAGTATCATTTTTGCTTTGTTAATTAGTTACAAGACTGCAAAGATTTATACCTATTTTAGGARTTTGATTTCTTTTATATTTTTAATYGTAACAAGGACCAGAGCTCATTAAAAACATGTATGATTAATGCATTTTCCTCAGGTATTTTATTTCTGTCAATTCTGCCCTTCTGTAAATTCTCTTTGTGGATTCAGTCAGGGAGCTTTAGAAAGAACATTCTTCCAGATCAATATGTGCAGCTTTGATTCTGTAAAGACTACCTTGTAAATGGACTTATTTTGGTACAGTAACTATTAACAAATACTTCCAATTGTGATGMAGATGTGATCAATTTACAGCAAAAATAAAGCTGGCTTAAGCTTGTCTAGGAGTATGAGCAGTGCATTTCAAGAGARCAGAGGTTCAGACAAAGCAGTGAAATAAGTCCTAGAGTTACAGAAAGAAATCAAATACTTGAAACATAGCCTTTCACTTTAGTAGGTCACAGAAAAAATAACAAATATTAATCACTGATATCATCTGTTAATTTCTAAAGAAGTTTTCAGTGCTAATAATAGTTCATTTTGGTTTCACTCTAACCATGATGAATATTAGTGCAGAATATGTTCTCACAGATTAAGCTTGAAGTAATAGAATCTCCAAATTCAGCCAGTCATATTTGTCTGATAATGACCTAATTAAATTAAGAAATTCCTTGAATCAGTAGTGTCAGAATATTACCTCTACTTGAAAGCTGTTTGATGGTACCTCTTCTGAAATAAATCAGTCATGTTGTTATACCTGCTATAATGTAAAAGTAATGACATTTGTCCTAGTTCTTTCTTTTATGAGCTGAATCCTGAGGACATGTTCAAGGCTTGTACCACAGCACAAGGTGAGCAGACATGAACAGGGYTCTAAGAAATAGTTGGTTCATGGAATATGTTTCCAAGTTGTGGATAAACAACAAGGTAAATCCCAGAAAACATTACTCACTATGCTGGGCGTTATCTATCAAGCCCTGCCTTTGAAAATCTATTTACCTGAAGTGTGGTGTACTGACTCATGAAKCTCCCATTTTCAGACTTATTTTAACTTTACCTGGGTCATGAAATCTTCCTTCTGCAGTCAGTCAGAAGTCACAGAAGCCACAACTTAGAGTTTTAGGTTCTTTGTTGAGCAAAAATTCCTTGAGAGGTGAATGACAGAGAAATTTAAACCATCTCTTCAACCATCCCTGTTTCACACAGTTGGTTCATATAAGATTGAARAGGTCTATGGTTTCCCAAATTATCCATTAGGAATGTGTGCTAGTAGTGAAGGAACTAATGAAAAATTGAATTAAATGCTTAAAAATAGAATTTTGCACTTAGAACAGAAAGTGTTTCCAAAAGAAAAATCACTGAATGCACAAAGGGAATGCATGCTAAAACTTCTGCCCCAAGATGTATGGTGGCACACATACTTCATTCTGGCATACAATCTGTTTACCCAGAATATTTTTAGCTTAGGGGGTTTCAGAATTTTAATGAAAAATTTCTTGATGTACTTTTTACTATTTAAAAGGAAGATGCTGTTGAAAACATCACAAGCATCGTAAATTATTGTGTATGTGTCAGGATGCAGGCGCCACTGTCAAATCTTTCTACAAACTTCAGTGTTTCTTATTAGAACTAAAAGATATTTGGATAATCAGAATATATTAATGAACAGTGTATTAAACATGCACTATATTAGGAACTACAGAATCACCTTGCTGGATAGGTAGTTGTACAGAACATAAGCTAAAATTGGGGCTTAAGATAAAGGACAACTTGGAATCTCAGTTGTTTTAGAAGCTTGATGGCATGACAGAATACTTCTGTTTGTATTTAAAGAAATTTTGTACCTAAAAGAAGGAACAAATTATATATAATTTAGCTTTGATCCTTGGGTACCATCTATCCTATGGAAGTCARTGACAGAAAAGAAAGGACTGTTTTTTGCAGAGTGATTTGATATTGTTCATTTCTGTAACTGAAACTTCAATATACTCTTAAATRTATAGTTATATCATTGAAGAAAATGAGCACAGTGAAATAGATATTTCAGCAAGTGAGCAATGAACAAAGTTAAAAATACTGCCAGTATCTTCTATCACTTGTTCAAAAGCTCTCTCATAARACCTCAACAAAACCACTGATGGCAAACTCTACTGTGCTCTCACACAGCAGTTTGGCAATATAGCAGGGACAGCCAGAAGGTGTTTTTACAAAAGAGATGGCMTAGCTATCCTGGGAAAGGCTTCCCTTTTAGGACTATACCTAAAGATAACCACGTGTTTAGTCATCTTATTGTCAGCTTTTTAGACTGATAGAGGGAGGAAGAAAAGGCGCACAAACAATCACAACAAGGATAAGGTCATGTTTTAAGCCAGTTTATAACATGTAYGGAAAAATATCACTAAAAACGGAAGCATTTACTGGCTAATGGTGGTAATGCAAATATTAAGTAATAGATTGGTCTCATTCTCCTTTAGGCCTTCTGAATAAAAAAAAAAAAATTAAGTTCAGTGGTCACTTGGACAAGCTTAAAATGAGGTGCAAAATATGTTATCTGTGTTATACATAAAATGTGCTTTGAATTAGTAATCCAATATTTTGAATATATATCCAGGAATATATATCTATCAAATTCTTATCTTTGAATTAATGAGTTTTGCCATTGATTCACACACAATAACACTTTATCTAGAGTTGGGCTTTTTTTCATTTTTTGCCATTCAGCTTAAATGAATTAGTTCTTGCATCAGCAGCTCATTATTTAAAGGGACATTACTGTTATTCTAAAACTACATATAGAGCAATCAGAAATAAATGGGAAGGTAAAAAGTTAAGGTCACTGTTAAGAATTGCATTTAACTTTCACAGATCCCYTTCCTGCTTTGAAGTATTAACCTATGTGTTTATAAAAGAAGACACAGCCTTAAACTCTGGTTATTAAACAGAATAAAGACCAGATGTTATAATTCCAGGTTTGGGTACAAATGACATTTCTCTTTAAGAAGTAATGCATTTTGTCACAGCAATTTGTGTCAAGATAAGAAGTCATGAGGTAGGCTGCCAAGTTCTCTCTGGTTCATTTGTTATGATTTTTGCACCTGACACAATGTCATGGGTTCAAGTCTCARAGTGGCACTCTCTAGCGCTCTACTGATAGAAGAGCTATCTGTACTTTAGGTGACATTTTAAAACAAGCTCTCTGGCAGTTATCCAAATGTATGCTAAAAATCATAAGAGACATTTTCAGATAAGAGCTGGAGATAATAGCACTCTTGTGGGCAGCATCTCCTCTCTATAAAACTCGCTCTGATACCTAAGATTGCTTGTGAGCTATTGCTGAGCACATCTGTAATGGCTGCCTCATTTTCTTCAATGTCATTTTATAAAAAATAACTCAGTATCCTTCAGAGATGTTTAGTATCTGGGATTGGAGGACCATTTTTAAAACAAATTCTATTCAGAAGGCAACAAGGGTTTTGTCACTTATTACTAATTCCTTGATTCTTGCAACTGTTTCACTATTTACGTACTCAGATAATATAGTCAGATTCTCCGAAGAATACCCTGTTCAGTGATGAGTTGGTAGGCAGTAAGAAAGGRCAATACCTGGGCATATGCAGGTGGTATCAAGATACCAAGATACCAATTACCAAGAGGAAAAGTGTTACTCTAAGAGTCTGCCAAGCACCAGGCTTTTTCTACAGGTCTGGTTAGTCCTGTCAATGAGGGAAGTTTGTTCAGCCAAAGTAACAAGGATAAATAAGACCAGTGGTGTAAACTGTTAGATATTGATCTTTCTGTAAAATGTTCTTTTACAGTCTTTGGTCACGGTCATTTTTCCTTTCAAAGAAATTTTTTTCTTGGTTTTCAACATATGTTGCTATGGCATATTTGAATGTTACTGTCATTATAGACTAATTTTTTGTGGTGAGATTTAGAGAGCGTATGTTTTTTCTCTTGTCTAATAAAAAACATTTTTGCAGCAGAAGAACGAACAATTCAGAGTGTTTCCATAACTTTTTTCATATTTTGGAGATTAATAAGGATCGAAAAACTTCATGAAATTTTCAGAAGTGTAATTAGGAAGGCATAATTAACCTACCTTAATTTTTATAATAAACATACACAAGACACACATGGATGCTGATAAACTCTTCATTAGGCTTTCTACTGCTCTGTGCAAATAAAAGAGACCAGAAAAATAAAATCTCTGTGTTCTGACCCTCAGATATCTTATATGTGAGCATGTCCTTGTCCCTCTTGTGATAAGAAAATAAATTATTTTGACTGATGGGAACTACTGACCTATCCATCTTCAAATACATGTTGTATCCTCTGTTAATACTTTCTGATTTTATAGATAATTCCCTGATAAAATATTTTTAAGTAGTTATGTTTCGATATCTGATGGAATGCTATTTTTCATCTTGCACCAAAGCATTTGTGTATTTTACTTTTCAGTGTCTGGGATAATAGTGTGCTAAGTACTGTACAGTAAAAAAAAAGAATTAGAGTAAAAAAATACTACTAAAATCAGTAACTTTTGTGTCTAATTCAACTGAACYTGTGTTAGAGGTTTTGGTGCCAGAGTTAATAGGTAGTCCTATGAGTTGACTAATGCACACAMAATAAGTAATCTGAAGTCTGAGGAAAGAGGGGTAATTTATCTTTATCAAACTACAGTTACAGCTGTGTTTGAGAGAGTCTATGAGATTGGAGGGCTCTAAATAGATTTTCTGTTTTATTGACCGAGTTCTTCAAGAATACTTTCTTACAAAAAAGAAAGTTCCAAGGGGGGAAAAAAATATAAAGAAAACATGGGAGGGTGGTGTATAAGAAACACTAAACAACCCAAACTCCTTAACTTGAATTAACAACAAGAACAGATTTCCATATGTTTGTAATTTACTACTAAATGTCTACTACTAAATTACTACTAAATGTCTACAACTAAATTACTACTAATTTAATTTGCAAAGACATTAAACCTTTTAGATTCAGGTTAGCAACATTTTTTTTAAGTATTGCTAATTTTTTAAAATTAAGCACCACCTGAAAAAGAAATTATCATGGGTCTCATGCCACACAATCTTCCAATCAGAGCCCAAAGATCTGATAGTTCTGAGAAATAATTGAAAATTCGTTTACTTCATATGCTTTCAAGTTATGATATTGAAACTAAGATGCCTTARCAAAGGTATCTGTTCATACTGTACAATACCTGACATAGGAGGAATCTGTCCCTTCACTCAGCATTTCATGATTGCTGCTGCTCAGCAGCACAGATAAAAAGATGCAGTCCAGTTTTTAACCTTCACATACCTTCCTGCCACTAACATAAATAGGTTTATTGCAGTTAGGCTGGGAATGAGAGCTATACAACTGAATGAGGTGGTTTTGAAGAGGGTTTTAAATGAAAATTAGTGTGAAGGTATAACCATGTGTCAAGGACAATTGATTGGCCATGACAGTGGCAGCTGCTTGATAGGTAGCTTTCWGTGATATACAGTTCAGCCTGACTTATTTAGAAACAGATATGAAAAGGACTAAAAAGAATTCTCCAAAGGCAGATGTTAATGAGGTGTTAATGAAAAAAAAAATTACARCAACAAAAATTGCATTAAGAAAATGATGAATTTTCCTAATGGAATAGCCACAKAGTATTTTTAAGATGAAGACAATGAGCTTGGGTTTTTTAACTGAAAAAGGTGAAAAATCACAGTGACAGATTTTGATTAATATATTTTGTAAAGAATGAAAATATCTGCTTTAGCAAAGGGTCACTGCAGAGGATAGTCACCCAGCAAACAGTATTGTGACCCCTTTTATTTATCTGAATCTTGTTGATACATTTCTTCCATATCTCATTTATATATCTTTCCTTCTTTATTTCTTTAAATTTTAAGATTAGTTAAACAAATTAGTAGACTTYTAGGTTTCTTGTGTGCATTTCATTATTACATGCAAGGGGTCTATAATTTAGGTGACAAGTATTTTGTTACATCAGGACTATTTCTCTACTACATGTTTATATAAGATATACAGAGTAGTTTCAGAACTATTTTGCATTATCATGAAGCTCAATGGATATGGATGAGGCAACTATTTAGAATTCATCACTAATTACAAGGATTCAAATCAGCAGAATGTTATACAAACCCCCTGTATTTTGAACATTTACATTTCTCTTTCTTATACTTTCATACATGCCATATGTGATCTATTTTTTATCCTACAGAAGAGCTATTTGAAGAAAAGTGAAGTAGTTCTGGAGAAGAATCAGTGCCACTTTCTGAAGAGTTTCTTGGTTTTGACTTTTTGGCTTCAGGTTTTTTTGGGTTTTTTTTTTTCCCCTTAGGATGTGATATTCATAACTGAGTGAATAAATGAACAAATATTCATAACACAGCATGATGATAACAAACCTGCTTTGCTGAGACCATATGTAAATCCACTGAATGAAAGGACCTGCACATGTTTATAATTTCTAATTTCATTACATATTATTTTAAAATGAAGTTCAGCACTACTGACTATATTTGCATTATACTGTGTATCAGACAAATACATTCAACACAACATGTTACTTGGAAGAGTTTTCCAGAAGTTAGATTTTCCAGAATCTAACTTGCATCCTTCCCTGATGGCAAGGAAAAGGTGTTGGCTGAGCAAATTTCTAGATTCTGCAAACAAAGGTTTTTTTGTAGTGTCATTGCTCTAACAATGTTGGAATAAACAAACTTCTATGATGGAATGTCTTTTCACAGATACATTTATATCTCACTGATTACATGAAATAGAACACCAAATATAAAATGCAGGAAAGCAAAAATTATGAAGGCAAATAGTTTTAAACTGTTCCTCTACATCTTGGCTGCAGCTAATATTTGATTGTATCACATGAGAGAGCATCAGAAGATTAATCTAYAGACATACATCTTCTGATGTACATTGTTCTGATGACAAGATTGCTAGTCATAGATAATTAACATGATTAAAATATATTACTCAATAACAGTGGAAATAATCTCTGATTCTAACTTGAGTGACAGGCGTGATAGGCAGTGGTACAAATGACATCTAAGGAGTTTCTGACAAAACTGAACTGGCAGACTTAACAATTCTAGGCAACATGCTGTAAAATTTCAGTGACTCAGGCCTGTGGTATAATTAAGGGCACATTGATGTCTCTTCCTATTCTTCTTAACTCTGAAGCTTTGAAAGCTTACTAGACATCCAAACAGCYTAAGAAGGCCTTGGACAGATTGATAATGGCAGCAGAGATCATTTGTGGCAGATGACAGACTTTGAAGCTTATATTTCTTTTTTTTATATGTAGATACATTTTCTTAAAGCCAAACTATCAGACTTCATCTGAGTTTTATTTTGTGTGCAAATATGTAGGGRAACAAGGGGAAGGTCCCAGTTAGACCCCAGTTACTTTTTATCATTTTTTGTCAGACATCTCAGGTTTGCTGCTTTTGTGGTCTGAGGAAATGCAGCCCCCCAGCAGTGGGTTRCTTAGAATGGACTCTGCTCTGCTTAACTTCATGTATAGAATCAACCTTTACTTTCATTTTTTCCTTTTATCAAGCTTTTCTCTGCATTTAGAGAATGAAAAGGATGCGTAGGTTGTTGCTTAATTTATTTTGTCAGCATGACTTTTGCATTTAGATTTCCAAAGTTGATTAGGGGATTAAGCTGCTCAACTGCCATTAAAGTCAGCCTCCTTTTAGTTAGTTTGAGAATTAAAACATGTATCTGTGGGGTTTACAATTTAATGATAGTACAAAATTTATACACAAATCACAGGATTCTCTAACAAGGAAAACTTATACTAACATTTTTCTCAGCTAGTTCTACAAGAAACTTTAGCAGGGCAGCTGATGGAAAAAAAAAAAGGAGCAGAAGTAAAACATGGCCTCAAATAATAAATTAATTAACTCCATTTTCTGAATTTTAACAAAATATAGATAGATATGAAGTAAAATTTTATTGACATATTAGTAACAATCAAAAACTGAGAATTCACATGAGAAACTTTTGTTTAAGAAAGATTTTAAATAAGGTGACCAGAAAGAAAAATAGTAGTAATTAAATATTTAAAAATTTTGAATCCAGTTTTACAGATTTTAGTCTAAATTAAATAGAAAAAATGATTGTGTCATTTGTTGTGAATCAATTCTTGTTTAATTCCTTTTTTTTTTGAATTTTTTTTCATTGATCATGATTACAAATGTCAGACTTGAATCTATATTTCCAACTTCCATAAGAAAGGTGCATCAAACATGCACTGCATGATCTGACAGTACAGTATTCTTTTGTTCCTAAAGAACAAAAGAATAATTAACTACACCAATGCCAGGGATGTCTGACTTCTCTTTTGAGATGTTGTTCCTATTATTTCAATAGCATTTCTTATTATTTATCCTCCAGACTGCCATTGGGATTGAATTCAAAGACTGAATATTCTGCTTTGTTTTCCTGGACATCATTGATCTAAATTATTTGAATCATTGTCATCATGTGTTTTCAAATTATAATAATTTCCTTTAAGCCTGCTTAGCAAAATAGAGACCTTAGTTGTATTGACCTATACATTAAATTCCTTTCAGTTTCCCACTTCTCATAAAAAGTTACTGCCAATGATGATGAAATAGTAAATGGGGCAATGTTTTGACCTAATAACTGCCATTAGGAAAGGCAATTTATCCCTGGCAGTTTATAGATGATCACCTTTRTAYACTGATATGTATCAAGCATTAGGCTGAACTTTCTATGAAATGTCCAGAGTACTTCAAAAAGCTCTTCTAAGGAAACAAAATAATGAGAGTGTTTTGGCTTTGTGGTTTAATGAAGTGTATATGAGGGGAAGACAGCTTTTTGAAACGTGGCATCCACTTTAGCCTGTAAGAATGATGCATATAATGTACAGATATGCAAAACTGAACAGCCTAAATTTTGAAACCAGGCTTTTGGAATGGAAATACA
This sequence comes from Alauda arvensis, assembly GCA_902810485.1. Classification (NCBI taxonomy): domain Eukaryota; kingdom Metazoa; phylum Chordata; class Aves; order Passeriformes; family Alaudidae; genus Alauda; species Alauda arvensis. The sequence continues at coordinate 711,961 of CADDXX010000171.1, read as the reverse complement.
GAGTAACAAATCTCTGTCTCAGGGTGTTCTTCCTTCCTAAGTGGTGAAAGCATTTTTTATTTCTGAATAATAAATATCTGAAAGTTGGTTTCAATGTGAATGAGCATTTTTAAAATTTGCCTTTGTTGAGGTTTCAGAGCTAGAAGCATATTAGAACTCATTTTATGATGTTTTATTTTTACTTTATTTTTTATTCCTGTGCTATTGATCTACTGTGAACTCTTTCAAACTATTGTAATATAAATTATCCCATTTTTAATGCAATAAAACTTCTAATATGACAATCTGGCCATCAAATGTTCTAAAATACAGACCAGTGAAACTATGAACACAGCTGTTTCAACTGCTAATACAAGACAATATCTGATTTCAATCTCTAGAATTCTTGCATTAATTCTGTGAATTATATTTTCAATTTCACAAATAGAAATTGAACAATTGTTTTAAATTAGGAAATATTACATTTTTCCTTAATTAGCAACCCCACCCTCCCCAATTTTATGCATTACCTTAACCTTAATGCATTATCTTTATCTTAATTTTGTCTCTGATGTCAAAAACCCCGATGTGGAAAATCATTTTGTAATAAGTAACACTAATAGAATAATGGATTTTGTAGTGTATTAGATTGAATTRTTATAGATTACTCATGGCAAGCTAAACAAGGTTGCAAATCTAAGTCTATAGCTAAAAATCCTTGAATATACTTTTGTAAAAAGATATTGTTTTCTCAGAGCATTATTGTTCRTATAAATTAAATAATGATTTCACAATATTTTGAAGAGTAATATAAAAGAAGAAGCAAGAATGAAAACGAGGGATCAAGTATGAAGCTCTTTTACAGTACATGTATTTACTTTGAGGTAAATAATATCACAATTATATGAGTGAAATATCAATTYATAAAAATACCATTTGTAATGTCTTGATTCTAAACCTGACCCAAGGCCTTGGATTTCCTGTAAATTACTCAGATGACTGTCTATTACCATCTTCATGGGTTGTTGGAACAAGGTGGGGTAGTGTTTTGCCTGCCCCCTCCCTCCAGACTATCTGCTGCTAATGGCCCATCAATGCCCTGGTCAATGACTCACAGGTAACTCCCCTCGGGAGCCATCTCTGCTTAATGGGCAATCAAGGACCCATTGTGTGACTCATAGAATGATATCAGCCCATTGTGAGGTGCTATGCCCAATGGGGAGGAGCCAGGCATTCCCACCTGGATATAATCTGCACTTTGGGACAGCACAGAGCCTGACTGGATTCCTAGAGGACAGGAGCTGCCAGATCTTTCTACAGGATCACTGCTTCAGCAAGACTGCTTCATTCGGACTGCTACCCACCACCCTAACGAACAGGGTGTCAGGTTGTATTGTGACTCTGCCAAGGATCTTTTTGTTTGTTCCTTTTACTATTATATTTATTTTATAGTTTTCCTACTAAATTGTATTTCTGACTTAGTCTCTCACTGGTTTTGTTTTCAAACGAGTACAATGACAATGGCCCCAAGAACACAATTCCTTACCCCAGTGTCATGGAACTCTAGGAAGCCATTGCCGCTCTGAAGGAGACAGAAATAACTCGGGAACCAGAAGCAGAGCAGCATGGTCTGAGTGCTAAAGCTCCCTAATCTGCAAAGATCTGCAGGCCACTGAACACGTATCACCAGACTTTCAGACCTTGTCTTTTGAGCACTTATGTCAAATCCCCCCTGGCAGCTGGTGTCTCCCACTGCTTTCCACCACTCCTGACCTCATGCATGCATGCTCTGCTTGACRTTTACAGGGTTGGTTTCAAGGAAGACAGTTTTATTCAACCTTTTTATTCAACCTACTGCTGTCTTGGTCGTGTGGGAAAATTAAAGAAGTGGKGAAGTTCTCTGGTGTTCTCAACTGTTTTTTAATCTGTGTTTGAAGCTATGCATGGTGACATTGGCACACGCAACACAAACTTGCTTTTACTAGGTTGTGGCCATCAATGAAAGAGCATATTTAATGTGTTTTTATTTAAAATACATGAATATGAAAAATATTATTCTAGTTTGAAAATGTCAATATTATCAAGACAGAAGGTTTTAGAAGATTTTTTATATTTAGAAATATATTGAATCTCAATCATAAGCTAAAATTAGAATTTTTCTACAGGCTTTTTTTTTTGTACAAAAGGTGTGTTTTCGTTACATGAATTATTTTGTATCTGCTTTGCTGATGACAATATCTTTGATATTTTCAAGTCTCTAATTCTGAATTGTATCTTGTGGTGAGAAAAGTTTTAAAATCCATACTGTTCTGTGTTTTGATACTTGAAGTATTTTGAACTCCAAATSAACTGCAAACAACATTGTAATAAGTAAATACATTTTGTGTTTTCTTGTAGCCTGAAATTTTTGTCTTGGATGAAAAAAGAAGGTAGTTGAGCAGCATTTTCTGTGGTTGAAAACCTACATATTTTACCCTGCCTGAACTCCAAGACATATAGTTCTCTTACAAAAAAAAAAAATCCCTGTCTCCTCACCTGTTGCAGAATGAGGCTCTACCTTTCRTTCTGTTACTTTAAAAAGAGTTCATGGTATGTCATAATTATTGATAGAACTGAGATAAAAACCACCCTAGCCACTCATATGAAATACAAAGCTATCCTTCAGGACTTTTTTGGTTTATTTTCTTTTAAGATATTATGCTAAAAATAGTTTACAAATAAATAATAATCTTATATATTTGAGACCACCTAAAAAAGGCTGTGTTTGAAAAAATAAATTGGGTACTGCCAAAGCAATACACTTTCTAAAGAAAAATAAAGGCCAATCAAAAGGTGGGATTTTGTTTATAGACTCAACACTCTTTCTTTTAACATTTTTATTTTTCACGCTTATCATTTTGGAAAAAAAAATACCCAACTAATAATAGTTGTTTAGGTATTTCTCTAYGCTTCTTCATCTTGTTGTAACAAGTGATTGCTCACATAGAAAAGTSCTGACGGATTTTCACGGTGCTGCTACACCCTATTACAGGATACTAAACTGGCATGTAATTCTTTTGAAACTGCATTGTGGTTTTCAGAGTACATGAATATTATAYTCTGTGAAAATCTTTCACAGAAAGAATAAAAATCGGGGGTTTTATCCAGACAGTTCCAAGTTACACAGCTGCAAATCCAATTGTGCTTGTATTATGTGATCTCTTTTTCTTAAAAAGGCCATCTGTGGTAACTGACTTGCTCTGGACATAGAACAAACAGTATTTACTGTACATACTGTGAACTAGTACTTTGTGGCCTTTTTCAGATTTAACTTTCTGTAAGTCTCAGCTGTACAGCAGACTTCCGAGGTACTCTTTTAAATACTCTTTATTCCATGCATCCCATTATGGCACCTGCCCTTCTGAGGAATACAAAGCAATACAAAACATTTTTTCCCTCTCAGGAGTCCCAGCTGGCACATCAACCTGCATCCAGACTAGTACACAAAAAGTGCCTAAGTWACCTCTTTGTCCAGGGACTGTGTCACAGTGCCATCATATGCCTCAACCCCTCTTTTCTCTCCCCACCTTCATCCAGGCAGGTTGGAATCATCCATTCTATCCCCTRGGAACTGTTTCCTTGCTGTTCCCTGAGCAGTGCCTGTTCATGAGTGCTAACCTGCCCAGGCTGAAGTGTGGTGGGGATGCTGAAGTAATTAAATAGGCTAAAACAGTAGAACACCATATCTTAGAGATATACACTCCATACATAGCTTATCTTCCCAGAAGTCTTCCTGGCTGGCTTAAAGGTTTGCCCTACTTTACACTAAAAGCTTCTGTTTTCAGAGATCCTTTTTTTTTTTTGTTTTTCTCCTGTTTTTCCTCCCTCAACAGAATATATTTGCCAAAACCCCATCCTATTCTCCCAACATCATGTTTGTTACCACTATTTCCTAAGTCCTAAATCGCCAGGAAACCTAAGAAAAAATAGCCTAACCTCCTTGTTGCTCTCCCTTGATGTTTCTTTCATTCCTCCTCCAATCTTGTTAGAGTGTTTTGTCACCCTCTGGATATACACAATTTCTGTGAGAAAAAGTACCTGCATTGACAAGCAGCTTCCCAAAACTAGACTGGATTATAATAGGCAACAGATTGTGGAGCCATACAAAAAAGTAATTTAGAACGACTCTTTCCTTTACTCCTGCACAACATGATTAAGACCTACTATCGGTGACTCATTTGAATTACCCTGAGGAAAGACAGCAYTATGCTCAAAATCTTGTTTACAGGCAACTTAGAAGCATACCTTATAGACAAGAAAAGCCAAGAATTTGCTGTTAGCATGACTGAAATCTGAAGACTTTAATCATTATTAGTGCAGATCTCATTGCTGAAGGAAAARTAACAATGCAGTTTGTATGCTTAGTTTCCTCCACTATTCCTGGTTCTATGCCCATTCTCATCCTGCTCCCTCTAGGATCTGCTTGTAATTATTTTTAAACATCTGYTAATATGCTTTCACACCTTTACTCATTCTTCATTGATCAGCAGCTCCACAGCACACCTAAATTTCATRTATACAATGCCTGCTAAGTGTGGGAGATGTTATTCCTATGTTATCCCTAAAACTAGCTGTGCCCAGCTCGAGGCTGCCTTTCTTTGATTAATTATTGAGCTGTTCATAGCTGTGGAGTCTCCAGTGGGAATCTTGTGCCCCATTCAATACCTACAGTTCTCTATCCTGYATCCTGTGTCTCTTCTTTAGTGCCAGCCCTGTATTTCTCCACACTGCCTTGTAAGGTATAGTCATAAATATTTCATTCTACATAGAAKAACTACTTTTACTGCAATCTATACAAAACATTGCTGGCACCGCTCAAAGGTAAACAAAAGGAAAACAAATTAACAATAGGTCAATTAGTGAAATTGCTGTCACAACTAAGCTGAGTAAAATGAAATTACAGGCAGCATAGGAGAAATTCAAGTAGAGCAAGTATGACTAACTTCAGTCCCAGAGACTTGCAAATTCAGAACAAAACTACRGTCTGTAAATAGCAGTGGAAATGCTGCATTATGGGGCTGTATAGTTGTAASAGTTCTATCAAACCAGTATTTCTGTACTAAAAGCAAACAAATTAATTTGAGTAATAAACAATATCAGAATAAATTTTTATATTTCTTTACAAGGCAGTTACAAAAGTATAAGATCCTAGAATTTCAACTTATAGAGGTAGTAAGTGAGCAAGGAACATGACAATGCATAAGCTAGAATCATGAATGTAATTAAAATAAAATCTTGTTTGTTGATGAGYGGGACAAGCTGACAGATTGCATATGGTCAGCAGGGACTTTGCAGTTATGAAGCACTAACTTGTAGTTCAATTGCTTTTGATTTTATCACTAYTTTTTTTTTTAATTTTTTTTGTCCCTGCTGCAGGCTASTACAACACTAAGAAAATCTTCTGGYTCTTCCAGGGTGGAAACAGRTGTCAGTGATTGGGTCTCATGGTATGATAGACTTCTCCTTCTTATTACTACTGCATGTCAATCCTGCCATTGGCTAGAAATACAAAAATTAAAAAAAAATAAAACGAAACAAGAAAAACAAACAAACAAACAAAAACAGAAAGAAAAGGAAGACAGGTTGCCTCCACCCAAAYGGCCACCCCACTGCTCTTGTTTTCAGTTATTATTGCCTCTATGGAGACATGGAAAGAGGGTGAGAAAGCTGTATAAGAGCAACCCCCCTTGGTCATTTCCATCGATGTTACTCAGCTCTGACTGCAAGTATCCATACATATAAGGTGGCTTTTTTTTCTGCCAGTACCAGGCATACTAAAATGATTGTAAAGTTTCCTGTTCATCTTAGTTTACTTTGTATCAACTCCTTGATGCTTCTTAGCTTCTCCTAGTCTGTAACTCCTTATATCCATATTGCTTATGTGAGCCAGATGGAATTAATTTCTTTTGAGATCTTTCTAGTAGATTATGCAGAATTTACCTATTCACCACGCCTCTGAACTGAAAGTATTTTTACTCTGTTATTATCTGTGGTTTCTTAAAAAGCAACAAAAAATCTGCAATTTAAGAAAATAAAACCCAAAGAAGAGACCATAGAACTTTACCACAGGAAAATCATAACTTTCAAGAAGGAAATACATTTTGAATTGCAAACATGAAGTGGAGGGAGTCTTCCACTCTTTTTTAAAATGAAACTGTTTGCTTCAGTCATTCAGTACTGCCACTTCTTGTTTCTCCCTTCATCTACCTCAAAKAAGTGTTCTCAGATCAGGTTCCTTCCCCAGCTGAGCCTCCACAATGTAGTTCCAAAATATGCTTGCAACATGGAATAAAAATATGAAGGACCACCTTTTCCTCTGTGCAGAAACAAAATAAAGATTAGAAAACTGCTGGAAAGGACCTCTTGAAAAGGTGCTATTTACCCAATTAGCTAAAAATAGTCAGTTTCTCTCTGTTTTGGAATACAGCATTCCAAACCCCTGAAGCATTTTAAGGATTTGACCCAGCTTTTACTTGTTTATCCCACAAAGGTTAAGGAGTTTTGATCATCTTTAAGGGCTGTAATATGTGTCCTTCACAGGCATCAATAGTACAACAGACAAGCTAAAGTTTGATATGGTGAATTTTTGGATGATCACTCATGTGGAAAGTGTCCTCACCTGCTGTGAGTAGTTCAGAACCATGTCTTGTCTTGTAGTGTAGATATACATAGTGTAAAACAACAGTAAAATTTTAAACATTACAGTCTGTTTCTTACACTAAAAGATTYTACATACTCACTTCCAGTTGATACAGAGAATAAAGCCCAATAAATYTTCTAGTTTTTTTGGCTTCTGGGAAGTGTTTATTTTATATTGATATAAAAAGGCTGATCTTGCTCTGAGYTTATGTCAATACTTTTTTGCTTGTAATTTTCTAGTAACAAAACATTCCCTCCATGGCAAAAAAATACTGWAAGAAGAGCAAAGTAACATATATTAGAAAACCTTTAAGCATCTTATTAAAATGAAAATTACATCCAAATGGTTTTTTTAAACAAATGTTCAGTATTTGGGATGAAAATTGAACCCTTAAGAGAAGCAGCAAAAACTATGTTACTTTTGATTCTTTGGATATATACTGGAAGGTGTAACAATATATATGCAACAAGAGCACATGCCAAGAAAACACAATAGCAAGAATATTCTGTTGTCATGTTCAGTGGCAAAGATGGTGTACAAACTCATTACTGTATGTCTATTTTCTCATTATAARTCCATGTGCAAAGCCTGAAAATAAAATGTCATGTCTGCCCATTTCCCATAAAATTTAACTTTGATCTCTTAACATAGACTTATTAAACATTAAGATAAAATTAAATCTACACACAATCCATGCTCTAAAGTGTCTCTGGTACCACTACACAGAAAATGAGAGTTTATCCTTTACTTCTACAAATGTTTCACTAGGCCTCCACCTTTCTAACAGCAGTAATAGCTACTTAATCAAAACTTGCAAGCAGCTGCATTAATATCTTTATAATTTTTATCCATACAGCTTCTTCTTTCATTCTGTAAATTTTATCATCGCTCATAAGTTACAAGTGGTAGTTATATCACATTTTAAGAGCTGCTGGAGTGTTCAACTACTTACATTGCTTCACATWCTGGGGAGCTTTTGTGTACACACCTTGTTATATTCTCTAAGCCTCTCATTTTCTCAAGCACATCCCATGATTTATTCTTCCCAATCACTGCACAACTGCACAACGTTCTCCTTTCACCCCAGTGGCCCATTCAGGGTGCCAAGTGCAGTCTGCAGTGCCRTGGCTGGCTCAAAAGCTGCCACCAGTGTGCTATAAATGGCACTGGCACAAGCAGACCCACCACTGAATCCAGAGAGGAGCCTGTGATGCTGCCCCCCAAAACTGACAAATACACAATAGGCTGGAAAATTTATCTGCTACTTCCTAATATTATTTCAATACTTATCTCTATTTCTGACTTGAGTGTTGAGGGAACAGTAAAATTCYTCAGGGATATATCAGCATATGAGAATTTAGGACTATTTGGAATGTCTCTAATTCTAGTGGAAAACCTAGAATGATTTAATAACTTTTTGTTTTACCCTGTATGTCTTATGCAAGCACAATATTTGTCTCTTAAATGGAATCTGAATAAGATATACAAAATTTTTTTTTGCTTTATACTAACATTTCATATTAAACCTGAAAATTTGAATATGAGGCATCAATTTGATTATTTCCTTATCTGTAGTAATTCTTAGATTTTTCCAGTGAAATTCCAGTTMACTGTGATATTCATAGAAATAAAAATGTAGAGATAGACTTGTCAAGTTGTATGGTCRGCCTATCTTCCTGACACTGTATTTTTGTGAATTTTATAGTGGCTTTTGCAGGCTAGTATATAATTATTCAGACATTAGGAATCCACTGTKCTGGAAATGAATAAGTGTATAGGCAAGTGAGCCTCTCCCTAATAGCTGTCTTCTCTGAGCTCCCTCCAATCTGCTGCTTCTTCTTTCTTGATCACTTATGTGGTTAAGATCTATCTATCTATCTATATGTAACTATAAATATATGTTTGTTTGGGGTTTTTTCCTCACTTATACTTTCAATATATTTATAAACTTCAGGTGTTGTTTAGGTAATCTTTATAAATTAATTTGTTATCTTATCTTTATAAACCAGCCAATGCAGTTTCTGTTGTCTGGATTACACTATCTCTTCCAAGAATGAAAAATTTTTTGCAGCTAAACCTTGATGTGTCTTGTTTCAAAATTATGGARTGCTGAGAGATGGAATTATGGAATGTGTGTGGTCAACTACCATAAGTCAGATAGTGAGAGAGGATAAAAAAAAAAAAAAAGATGTTTCTGATTCCTTTTTCACTCTTTATTTAGAGAGGTCTCAGTGATACAAATCCATGATCACTGATGAAAAGCATAAAGCTGGATATGAGCATGAAATTTTTGCTGGAAATAGACATGAAAAAATTATGAGTTGTTTCTGTTCCTATTTGTAACATATTTATAATATTTAATGGACAAAGGTGTCATAATGTTTATAATTAATGGCACCTTTAGAAACTATGAAGTTTGATTATACTCTAGTTGTATTTTTACCTCTGAACAGTTTCAGAGATATTTGACTAATGGTGAATTTGACAGRCTTGAAAAATAAATTCTGTTAAAATCCAGATTCATTTTACTGTAATAAATATGAGATCACATTAAATKAAACAAAGATTTTTATTTTGTATATAGCCATGTACTGACTCTGGAAGCCAGAAACAACTGGTTGCTCATTTTCTTTTATGAGCTGAGCAAAATTTGTGTGGAAAATTTATTCATCTTTATGGAGTTAAAAACCCAGCATGTTTCCTCTGGAAATTCAGTGATTTCCCCATAGTGAAGGATGTGCTGCTCTTACATGAAGGTGGCCAGTATGAAAAAAGAATAATAATTAAATGAGAGATCATGTTCAGTGCAGAATTATGATGGAAACAGCATTAGGTATTCCACAAGAAATATGTTTTCTGTTTATAAAAACTTGCTGCTTTCCACAGTGCAATAAAATGCATACTGAGCACATGTATTGCAAGGYTTTTATTTCTTCATAAGTATATAGGGATGGTATGAGTGATAATATATTCTCACATTGGCCAAGTTTATGCAAGAAGAATAACTGCAAAAGTTTAATTACTTATTATTAAAACAATTTAAATATCCTTTCCCAAAYTTATATAAGACATTTCAAGAAGAAATGTCCCTTTGGTACCAAGTTTCCAGAGGACTGCAGTGACATCCAGCTTACCATCTACGACTCTTGGATATGACTTAAACTGACTTCTCTCATCACCTCCTCTCTATGTCTCTCATTAGTTATTCTTCACAAGTACCTACAAACCCAACAACCTTCCAGAAGRTTTCACGGTTTATATAAAAGGGTAAAAATCTGGTACCATTTTTGTGTAATTGGAACTGGTACAGAATCTTAAAGCAACTGTGGTTCCAAGTTTGCAGATGAGAATGGAGGGGATATCTAAAATGGCTCACTTTTATTTAAACCTTTTGAAAACCTACTTGKGCATTTTTCCAAATGAAAGATAGCTTGTCAGCATGAGTTTTATCCCTCTGTAATAAGGAAATGTAGGGGGATGTTGGTATATATACTTTTGGGCACGAGGCAAATTTCAGAACAAAACGCAGGAACTCACAAAGAGCCTAGATGAACACAAAGTTTATCTGCTCAAGCAGTCCCTGGACAGATATGGGCTTTTTAAAGCATAGCAGGGCAAAAAAAAGATTACATATTTTCCCCAGATTTYCTTATCATCTTCTGCCAATCTTCAGCAGAATGAAGATGGCCATATAAAGCCCTCTGGGTGYGAGTTACACAACACAGTTGCATCTTTAATTTAGGAACTGGAAATGAATGCAGCAGAATGGATGGAGGGAAACATTATGTGTCAGTACCTTGGGAAAAGAAAACAAGAGGAAAAAATTGCAGTAGGAAGAGAAACACACAATAGGAGTTCAACTTCTGTACGCTCTATCAATTTGTTTGCTAATATTGTATTGTTATTTTGGTATTGTTAATCTGTAACTTTTATTAATATTTGATGCTCCTGTGCCTCTTTATTTCTCAAACGTCAAACACTTGTCCAGCAAGGGATTAAAAGTAGGAAAAAAGACTCCTTAAAATAACACAGCCACATTGTCTACTACAAGAAAACTTGAAGTARTGTAGAAAAAAAATAATATTAAAGTTTAAAAATGAAATATAGGGAAGACAAGAAGCCCCCATAGTTCAATATGTCATCCAATCAAAAYGAAATGTACCAGTTTTTTTCTCCTTCACAGAGCTGAGGAATCAGATTGGCACATTTATACAAAATTTCATGATAGGTTACAATGAATTGTTTAAGTTTTAATTACCTGGGAGCTAAAGAAAAGCTGGTGTGGAGAGAAAAGGTTTAAAACAACCCAAACTGGGGCTGAGAAAGGGTGTGTCTTTCTTGCTGGAGTCAACAAATAGATCTTTCTGCACTCGATGGTTTTGGTACCTCTACTCATCGCCCTGAAGGTAAATTTTATGTCTCTGCCTTTCACAGCATGATCTGTACTACAGCTCTTTCCAGGGACAATAGCTTTTAGGATTGATTTTATCCTATTAATATCCTCTCTAGTGTRTCCATATGTTCTTATAAAGGTGATGAGCAGCATTTTAGCAAAATTCAGAGTAAAAATTTGTACAATGTATAATTACACAATCTGTACAATGTACAAGATAAACAATCTGTAATACCAAATTATAATKACGTTAGTGTTGTGCTTATTCATTCTGTTCTTTTCTGGTTTTAATGAAGGTGAAGCATTTCATTTTACACGTATGGTTGTAAGATATCTTATGTCTTTCTTCTGGGACAAAATCCAAGGGAAATCTGAGGTAGAGAAATTCCCCACCTGTACAATATTTTGTGTTCTTACACAAAACAAATTATTTATCAAACTATTTATTTTTTCAGGTATAAGAGCTGTCAAATACATGATGTGGTCTTGGAGTGAACATTGACTTAAATATATTTTTTCTTTCAGTCATGAATTGTTTGAATGTTTTAAAGCCATTCCTTAAAATATAAGATTCTTTAACAGACAGAAAATGAAGATGAAAAGCTATAGAAAATACTAGATGTCTCCAGATTTTATAGAYATAGCAGATCAATTTATGTGCCTACAAAATCTCCTGGCATRCWCTKAGATGCAGGCATACAAGTAGGCCAGGAATGCATCTTGCTTGTGCAGCTTGCTCTTCAAATGTARGATACAAATAAAAATCGGACCAAAGTAATTGAGAGCTTGTACTTCTGTGGTTATTCTACAACACAGAATTAGCATTTGCTCAGAAGAAGTAATTTTATGAGTAGGGGGCTTTTTGCCTAAGAAAAGACATTGTTAAGATATTTCAGGGTTGCTKTTATTTTCCAGTCTGGAGAGTACTAGAAAAATAATTCCAACTTTTTCTTTCTCTAAACTTTGAAAATTTATTTTTCCTTTTACTTTATTTAAACAGTTTTATACAGTTCAACATGATGGAAATTTTGAACCATGAAAAAAGTMTCATAAACTCTTAAGAGAAATGAGATTTCAAATTCCTAAGCTATATCTTTACAGAAATTTTATGTGAATTAGCTTAATTTAATTACAAATATAAGCATGTCACAAGTCATGTGCTAAACTATAAACATTATAAATGCATCTAATGAACCATAAATATAATTTATAAATACATTAATGAAGTAGTTATGGATCAGAAATTTTAAAAGGTTCTTTTTTCTTGTTTTCACATTTTTTTCTCCTCTCCTCTCCTCTCCTCTCCTCTCC
>CADDXX010000171.1:642505-699544 GCA_902810485.1 Alauda arvensis | reverse complement strand
TTTTCTTTTTCTTTTTCGGAAGGATATTTAGGAAAGACATAGCATTGGGTAAAGTGGCAGTAATGAGCAGAGTGGACAGCAAAGGTTTGCAATATTGACGGCAGTAGCATCTACTAGGGCAATATAATTAATGAAAATCTGTTTCCAACTGGCAAGGTATTTAAGCAAGTCAAAGAAAAGCAAATGACACAYTTGTATTCTAATTCAAGGATCTTGAGCATAAAAGTGATACAAAACTCACAGCATCACTGGAAAAATGATACATTATTGGAAGGGGAAAGCATAATAAGTTAAAGAGGCAATCATGACTTGTACTATCCACAGGTTTGACAAGAATATTGTTRGAAAAGTTTTGTAAATTAACTATTCAATAGAATTGAGAACTAAAAAATAGTAATAACATAAGAGATTTTACACTCAAGATTTTGGAGAGTGAAAATGGACCTGAATATGGAATACAAAACTCTTTTGTGAGAGGAGTGCTAAAAGACTTTCTGATAGCCCCTGAATTCTGATGAAGGCAAATCAAATGTGATGACAGTGTCAGACTCTTAGTCCAATATTCATTGAACTGTCCCAGCTGCTGCTATTTTTCACTTAATTTTGGAAACAGCAAAGGTCATTTTGAGACTTTCATCATACAAGAATGCATAACATTAAACAGAGMATGAATTGATATATTTTAAAATAAATAGAAGGCTGGTTAACAGGGAACTAACATTTTCTTGTTCAAATGCGAAACACTGAAAAGTACTCTAATGCTAATAAATTCCATGGGACAAAGCTTACCAAACTATGAGAAGGTTTGGAGTCACTTTTTTTTCAGTCTATACAAGTGGCACTAGGCATAAAGTTACATTTCAAAGGACTGGGGAGGATGGAGTCCATGTCTGATTTAAGCTTATCTGGATTAAGCAGTCAAGTTAGGCCTGCTGGTAAAAAAAAAAAAAAAAAAAAAAGAATTAAACTATTAGAGAATATGTAAGTTTAAGTACTACTTTCTTTTATGTATTTTAGTTGACTTAATATTTGCAGAAGTACCACAGTGGACTTATATGCCTTGAGACATTGTACACTTCTGTTAATAACCACAGTCATAGGAGAAAGGGGCTACTTTGTGATGACAGAAAAGGATACATAAAGATACTGTATGCTTAATGTTCAATTTAGATTATCTTTCCAAAAGATGGCTGTAAAGCKAAATTTGAACTTCTGTGTCCACCATTGAAGCACTGGGGGAAAAAACACAAGAGRATTCCAGCTTTTTTTCCAGTCAGGCAATCTGTCATCACTGTAAGCACTGCTGTCTGCTCTGCAGTTTTCCACTGCCAGTCCTGTGCTCAGCTGCCATCTGCCAGTCCTCCCTAATTGCTATCCAACTTATACCACTAGTCACTCACTCCTCTTTCAGGTAGCTATCAGTCAAACTTGCTGACGTTTGTGAAATTATCAGGTTTGAAAACTCCTCATAAAGAGAAACTGGAATCTATTAAATTTAGGCTTCTGGAATAATGGTCAAGGGGGTTTTGTGTTTCATAGTATGAGGAAAAAGGGGTTCTAAGTTTGCTRTAATTTCAATGCACTTTAACATTTTAGATACTTATAGTGTATCAGACTTGAGTTCCTGACTCTTTCTGTGCATGTGTGTTATATTTGCTTCCCAGAACAGACAACTAGGTGTTCCCAAAATATAAGGAAACCCTCCCAGGCCAGCAGTAAATACCTCACAACTTGCTTTAACCAGTAAGAATAGGCTTAGTATGAGTTTTTGTAATGAGTCCATTTGTGTGTTTAAGAGTTCCTGTGTTGYTGAAATTCGAGTTTGAGAGAACATCCCTTAAGGAGCTATTTTTACTTGGCAAAACATAAAGAAGTCCATAGGTTTGTTTCATTTATCCCAAAAGCCGTATACAGACTTGGCTCATCTGCCAGGTACTCTGAAATTCAGAATGTGTGCCTTGTTCACAGAGCAGGATTTTCTATTTCAATTGTGTTTATGTTTTTGATAGTTTGACATCAACTGAAATAATTTTGTGGTCACTTGTCTCTACTTTTCATATCCAGCAATTGCAAAAGAGAAAGTCTGTTTTGTTTCCTGTGTAATATTTGAATTMGGTTTTGAATAATTTATAGCAAAAAGAACACATTTTATATTTCTYCTGTGTAAGAGACATACCAATACATTTATATATGTTTGATCAYGACTATGCTGCAGGTATTAAACGCAGTCTAAGTTAGACAGTCCAGGAGCTGTAAAACAGGAACTGAACTTTCTGAATAACTAGTTCTCTAATTTCTTGTATAGAGATGATATAATACTATGTGCTTATATACAATTATTTTGCTTTAAAGTAGAATAAAAGTAAACTTACACTTTCCAGTACAAATTACCTTTGTTAATGTGCCCTTCAATCTATCCAAGCAGAAGTTGAAGACCTAGTTGCAGAGCTCAACACCCCAGACTCTAGTGAGAAAGCCCTTTATCATCTCTATCATGTTTAAGACAACAGTTCATGGTAAACAATGGCCCTTTCCTGCTCTCTGTTATGGGAATTTAATATGTTCTTGCCTTTTAAACCCAAATTATTAATATATTCATAGATTAAATTAGACTAAAAATGTGGAGTTAAACACTTAATTKATATTTTTACTTGTGGAGCAAAGTCAATTTTTCTCCTAATTTGATAGATATTTTGGCAGAATTAAAAAAAAAAATGGGGCTTATAGGTTTTTCTTTACAAGACCGCATGAGAAAAAATGTTGGCATTCACTTTTGCTGTRCATGATAACTGAGATGGGATCAGATATCTTTGATATTCTGTAGTACCTGGAGATGAACACTCATCTAAACTCTCAGAAAAGCTTGACTCAATTTCACTCTTACCAGCTTAGTTCAACAAACATTTGCAACTAACTTTGTGGTTCAGACCCATCTCTTTCCTCTTTCCAAARATCACTGGRCTGRAAACTCCAGCCTTACTTTCCTGTCACTAAACTAAGAAAAGTACATTGGTCATCAGTTCATATAACCTTTACTTGGGATGTTCTGTCTGTACCTCTTAATCTCTGCTATATTGTGAGTACATTAAGTAATTACAAGATGTATAAAATAAAGGAATTGTGTAAGCTTTTGTAAGACCAAGGGCAGTAATAATGTCCATGTATAAGACAGGACTCCACAATCTAATTCAAGTCCTCTAATATTTAACAGATATTGAAAGTCTAGTAACACTTTTACAATGTCATTCCTCAGATGATATAGAAAGTGAGCCCAGCTACTTCTGTGAGGCAAAATACAATGCTGACAAATGCATCCCCAATAACTTGAAGCTATCAAAAGGTAAAGAATTTGAAATTTCCCTTGGCAGACGTTGCAACAATTGCAAACCTGCATGATCAAAAAATATGCATCTTGTCATAAAATCCGAATGTCTGTCTCAGTTTAATTTCTACCAACTCRGTTTAATTTTCTCAAATCAGAATCTCTTAAATTTCTTTAGCCATTGTTGAGATATCTATGAAGTTACTAATTTAAAACATTTGAGATTTTATTTTGCTTTCTCTTTGATAATGTAAACATATCAAGCTTTTTATGGTTTTTACTGTAAAAATTTTCTTTAAACCAGTATATTATCTATCAGTGCATTTTCTCCACYGACTTTAGTCTTTCATCATGCTTCTAAAGTATGGATGCTAAGCARCTACTTCACTACTTTCAATAACACTTTCAACCATTCAGAATATTTTATTGAATCTTTCTTCCTATTCATTGCCCTTTTTCTGSAAGTCTGCAGGATCCTACTTTGTGAAGTCATCCAGTTCTCTACTTATAATCATCTCTCAGAAGGATATCCCATAATCTTCTACATCAAATGGTTTCTCCTTTTGCAAGATTTTTCTCTAGGGATTGAAGTAAAAAAAAATACAAAGCAGATAGCAACGAATTAAGTAAATACTTCTTATTGGATTTGAAAATTAATAGCTCCAAATAGGATAGGAAGCTTTGAAAATATATATAGCCCCTAATTGTCTGAGACATTCACTAAGTTTGCTTAGAGCTATCTGTAAAAGATTACTCAAACAGAACCTTTGAAATATTTTGGCAGAATTTAACTGAAAAACAAAGAAGAATTATTTTCGTTTCTGGGCTAATGTGCTTTAAAAATTGTACTTATAAATAGCCTCTTAAAAAACTTATTGCTTGTCTGTTTCAACAYGTAGTTAATTTTTTCCATGCAAGATGCTACAATAGAAACAGTAACAGACCAAGCATTTAAACAAAGCCCCTGCCATCTTGTAAATACTTGCTATTACCCGGAACAATAGGACACTGAGGCRTTTAAACACACTCTGGATTAGTTCCTTCATGCACCTACTAAACT
The DNA here is from genome assembly GCA_902810485.1 of Alauda arvensis. Lineage (NCBI taxonomy): Eukaryota > Metazoa > Chordata > Aves > Passeriformes > Alaudidae > Alauda > Alauda arvensis. Next base: position 695,162 of record CADDXX010000171.1, on the reverse strand, counting down.
GTTTGGAATGGCTAACCTTTTAAAATTGYGGGTACTATGGTAACTGGATATTACAAGGTGCCATAGAGACAGACTRCTCTTCTGAGATGCCAGTCTATTTCAGTCTGCTGTGAAAAAGCACAGGAGAGGCTTTTTTGTTATCTTCTAAATTCAACCACTTATAAAACATAACTCATACAAGGGTTGAATGATGCTGGTGCTTTTAATATATTATTTTCAGACTTATGAAATCAAAATTTAAATGAAATGAATGCAGTTCTCACACAACTAAACCTCCTTTTTAGAAAGAAGTAGAAGAGCAAAATTTTTTTTGACTGAATAAAAAATAATTATTAAAAGACTTACCATTTTCTTTAGTGAAAAAGAAAAATATTAAGATGCCCTGTCACCTGTTTCTATTATCTGTCTAAAATTTATCAGATTTTGTATATGATAATTCCAACTTAATCCAGATGTATAGTTTGGGCACTTGCTCACCTCTGAATTTAAAAATATTTCCTTTATTTGTTAAAAAGACAAACTGGCTTGTTCTATCACAGATGGAAATTAAATGGATGTTTTTTCTTACCTTCCCCAAATTACTATGCCAATTTTACTTTTCCTAGGAGAATGAGATTGTCTTGATGTAATGGTATTTATTTCAAACAGGTAAACAGATAGAGGTATTAAAAAACTGATCCCTTCTGATGTCTCATCTTAGGTTTGTACTGAAACTTTTCCTTGTTACTTCTTTTTTTTTTACATCAGTTATGAGAATCACAACACTGTTAACCAGAARCTTTTAGCATTATATGTATAGGGTTGACATTTTTCAAACAAAATACCCCTCTGAAAACTGACATTAATATTTTTGACTTAACTTTGGTCACAGCTGCTTTGAGGAATACTTCTTATTGTTTTTATTATTACATACATTGTCCTTGACTTTAGAATGAGACGCATGCAAAATTTGATTGCACAAATAAAATTTACCTGCTAAATTTGTTTGCCTGAATCTCACTCCAAACAATTTTTCTCCCTCCTTTTTCTTCACTTGAAGAAAAGTCATTGGTCTTCTCTTTCATTTTCTTCCAAAATTCTGACTATGTTTCTTCTCTCCTATGGCTCCCTGGTATAACTTTAAGGACCCTTTCATGACTTCTTTTTAAAGCTTCAATTCTCTTGCCAGTCCCTTACTATCTTAAATTTACTTCATATCACAAGCATGATGTTGTTGCTCTTCCCCAGGACTCATTAGCACATTCCTAATATTCTGGAAGCTTCTGGTTTTAGGCTAACTTGTTTAATTAGCAGAGAAATAGCTTGTGAAATAAACATTTTCCAGATGTTGCCTTAAACTGGGCTTGTTGTTTGTTCTGACTTTGCAAGTGTTTCTATCTCTCTGCAGAAGAGAATGTGGAAGTTTATTGGTAGCAAGGTGCTACAACAATTAATGTAATGAAAGAGACAAAGTCAATTTACATTTCCTGCAGAAGGAAGAGGAAAAAAGAAGACGATCAATGTCTGTATAAGCATTTGACTTACTATTTTTAAAAATATAATTAATATTCTTTTAAAATTGCTTGCTTTATGCACTGGTTTTTTGGCTTCCTGGCTAAATAAAGTTCTGAATGCCGATTYATTTGGGGATCAGCCTCTTTTTGCCTCAGAGATGTTTTGGTGTTTATGAAAAAATCAAACTATAAGTAGATAGTTTCACAAAAACAGCACAATAAAATGGAAAAAAAAAAGACTCAAAAAGATTATGAAAATTTTCTTGCTCAGTACACAAAACCATTAATTCAAAAAGACATTGTCAGATATATTTATGTAAGGTTTCTAGAAAGGAACATTAAACTCAGGAATAGTTAACTTTTCTTCTCAGTTGATGATCAGATAAACAAATCTGCAAGTAAAAGAATGGCAACAATARGACATAAAAAGAAAATATCTTGTGAAAAACAAGAATTTTTACCTTCTTCCTGGAGTTTTTTGTCTTTTATAARGACAGAAAATGACATCAAGCACAGCAGGAGACTATTCAGAAATCAATTTTAGCTACATTATCTGAGAGCTGATGACCTTGATACAATTATAAAATGTGCAGAAACTCAAAAGCTGGGAAAAAACTCACATTAACTTCAAGTCTTGTGTTCTTTTTTGTATTTTAACAATGTTAATATGTTATTAAAAACCAATAATATTTGCAATGTAAAATACACTGTATTTTAATAATGTATTGTTCATATTAATAATATGATATGGTATTAATTTAGCTTAATTAACAGGGAAAAAATCCTTAATAATGTTACCAGCAAAATCTGGTAGTTTTCAATAACAGGAGCCTGTATTTTTTCTATAAGCTASATGAACTAATTGTGATCATTAAATTAAGTTGCCTATAAGGTCTTTGGCATTCTAATTTCTGAGACAGAGCTAACTTGAGTATCTAGAATGTGAATCTTTTTCAGTGGCTGTAATACCACTGCAATTCAAGTGTTATGACCTCTAACTTAAAATAGAAGTAAATGAAGACACTGATCCATTTTTTAGATTTGGACACATTTTTTTCTTTTTTACTTAAGCTGTAAAGTCTGAACAGTTGTCTGAACAGTTTATTTCACATGTTGCCACAATTCTCAAAAAAACCCCAAAAATACATATCTTTGTACTAAGTTGTCCTTCTATCAGTTATTAAAAAACCTTTAAAAGAGTTTGGTTTATTTGTTACTTTATTAATGCACYGAGAATCAATTCTGATCAATTTATATTGATTCTGGAAACCTGGRAAAAAATCCAAATGTCCTGATGCCTTAATAAATGACCATTGAATTCTCTGACATTACTACTTTAAGAGCATAAAAAAAATAGACATTTTATATATGGTACAGCAAAAACATAGGAACCATTGCTTGGACTAAAACTATTCTGAAAGTAGGAGAGAGACAAGACAGTGACCTCAGTTATCTGAGATGTCATCAGAGATGGAAACATATAAAATGATCCTGAAACAATCCCTTGAAGATTRCTTCTCTCTTTTTAAGGTACAGAGATCTCTTGAAGGTAACGAAATATGATATTAGATGACATGATATTAGATTATTGATGCCTTTCTCCCCTTAAGATTTACTCTACCTGAGTCTCTCCTGAAACAAAAGAGGAAGAGAACAGTCGCTTTTTAGAGCAAATAATATTAGAGCAAGCTGTGGTCTCATTTTATGTGGAAYAGCCAGGATGGAGAGATATTGTGCAAAAGGAAATTTTACACCTTATTCTGTGGCAGTCAGAGAAGGAAAAGGAAATTGAACAGAGGAGGGGGGAAAGTTCAGCCTCCCTCTGCTAATTCAATTAATTCAGTACAGTTTCTAACCAGAGGAAAAAGAGTGATGACAATGCACAGGAAGTGAAACCCCTTTCTAGCATAACATAGTGGACATATCGATTAAAGATATTAAGTCTCCAAATGGTTCTTCAACTCAAATCTCCCACTCCATGGAAAAGCCTCCTCACTATCAAATTATGCAGAAGTCTATTGATACSACCGTGAGTGGCTGATTGTCTTAAAAAAAATCCCACACCTAYTCACCCTCCCTTGACCATTTCTCCTATCCAATACCATTACCATAACCTATTTAAAAAATAAATCTTAACTTCAGTATCAGTGACCAAGGCTAGTGTAGAAATTTTYTTACTTTAAGATTTTATTACAGCTTCTACCATAAGGTTGTGCTGGTTTTTCAGATTTTCTTATTGTCTATCTGAAGTTTGAATGCTAGGTAGGAATAATAAGCTTTTGTTTTGAGGAGAAGGGTCATGCCTAGTCAAAACAAAGTATTAAGTTCAGAATTCTACTGCTTTAAGACCTATAGGTAGTCGTGGGAAAGTCCAGGGCTGTTTGAGCATTGTTTATTTTAGTTAGGAGCAATTTTACCTTACTTCAAGGATCTGATGCTTGTACCATGAACATTTCTCTTTGTTTTCCACCACTAAGATTTTTTAAAAAAATTACTGAGGGGTATGTATTAAGAATCAAGGAATATTTTATGAAAGTGCTCTAGTTTTTACAGTATAAATTCTCACAAACAGCCAGATTCAGGATTTTGACAAAAGTATTTGCTATGACTGCAGATGAATTTTATGCTCTGTACAAAATKGAATGCCAGACAGAGTTATATCAGGGCCCCAGAGAACAAAGGTGAATTCTTTGCTCACTTTAAAACCTAAAAAWATTAACTTTTAAGGGGTAAATCAAAGGACAGAAAGTGTTGCAGGGTGAGGCAGGAGAGGGAGAAAAAACTATAATTTTTCACCACTTCATCTTCTATTTCTGATTAATTTCTCAATTTAACAAGTTCAAATTCCCATTTTTCTGATGTCCCACGTGTTGCTGAGCAGCACTTGAATGTGGTATTGAYACTGCTCGCACTCTGTTTACACTACTATTACTTTATATTTAAATTCAAMTATTGCCATAAAAGCAGTGATAAAAATTAGTAATAGCAATGAACAGCTTTACATTACAATGRCTTGGGCAATCAATATCTGTATTGGAATGACCTGAAGTGAACTAACTCATGTCAACATGTAATTGTTCAGTCCCAATACCAAGAAATTTTCTTTTGCTTTTGGCTGCACTAGTAAYACAAAGAAAATAATTGGCTTCAAAAAAACTTTTTTTGTCCATTGCACCAAAATTTTGGTTTGAGAATTAAAAAAAAAATTAAAAGTGATTATTTTCTTTTTTTAATTATAATGACCACTGAAAATTGTTTTCTCTGAATTGTAGAGGTAAAGAGATTTGGGGTAAATTGTCCAGGCTGTGAAAGTTTGCTCTATATTCAGTTCCTTCTTCTCCCTCAAAACACTCATTCTGAGAAGTCMGTTCTATGTAACAGGGAATAGAAAAAGAAATAGTGTGCTCAAAAATGCCCTCTTAGAATGGCTTCAAGGRTTTAATATAACTTTTTTAAAGTCTGGAAAGTAGACAACAGAGGACAAGAATTTCAAGCAGAGGAGCTATAGTGTGTGCCAGGAGGTTTCAGAGAAAACAGCTGGGAAAGACATAGAGTGAGATGGAGAATGAGGTAGAAGAAATCAGTGGCATGGTAGGAGTGATGAGAAAATGGRCAAGCACAGAGGATGAAGAACAGCAGGAGAAGGAAAATAAATAAGAGATAAAGTAGGGGAAAAAAAAGAAGGACAGGAAAAGGAAACCAAAATGAGAAAAAGAAGAAAGGAATGAAATTAGGAAAAAATCGATTGCACAAAGCTGGAAGATGATACTGAGATAATACAGTGATATAAAAGCTGTAGAAGTGATTGTATGTATTAYATAMGAAATCAAATGAAGGAAAGTGAGAYAATCTCAAGGAAAAATAATGAAACATCAGAAGGGAAAGGAGAAAGAAGGAATTAGGACAAGAGAAATTACACTGGGTTACAAAGGCCAAGAGGATGGACGAAGGTACAATGGTGTTGTCAGTCAAGTCTGAGCTATCATATTTTGTGTCAAAGATTCCCACCTAATTCTCTGTGAGTTACCAGTTTTGTGTTTRAGCTATGAATTTGAAAATTAAAGAGGAAAGAATTAGCTTAAACTAAAAAATAAATTTCTCAAGAGAAGAAAAAACCTGAAGCTGTATGCAGACAAGATGTTCTGTTTTTTCCCAAATGTTTTTTTCATTGAGTGACTGCTTTCTATGACTACCTAAGTTATACCTCAGAGTGAAGGACCTGAGGATTTATATCATCTCAGATACACCCTGCAGCATTCTAATCACAGTTCTCTCTGTCTCAGCAAGTCCTTACCTGAAGCAGAAAGCAYCTCCACCTCTGTGCATCCAGATTTTTTTAATCTGTGTAATGTTACGGCACCTATCAATTTTGTAAGTTCTTTCACCTTCCAATTTTTTCCTCAGAGATATTTAGGAAATTCAACTTCAGTTTGCAAATCATCTCCAGGCATACTTTGTGAAACAATAGGGAGACAGCCAAATAKATACCAAAATTCAAGAATCTTAGCACAAAAAAGCATGAGCAAATACTGTTATTTACAGGAATGACATTACAGAGTACYTGAATAATATGGGAGCAAATTAATTTGTAGAGACTGTGAAGATCTACTGTCATGAATTTCTTTATTCTGGAAGCAGTCTTAGCTGAAAGATAGTGAAAGTCAGGTAAGGGATTTTTTTTAATCAGTTGACTTCTACCCATAAGAACATATTACTGGMTGTCAAAATGTCAAGCTATTTGATTTCATGACAAATGAAGAGCAAGAGAACAGAGATACACCAAAAAAAGAACATCTATTTGCATGTATTTGCCMTGTCCTCTAGTCAAACAGAAGAAAATGCAAATGTGCTGTAGCTTGGCTGGTACTGGAACCATGAATTATGTAAGACCAAAAAATAGATAAGCATATTGAAATTAATGTTTTTAGCTGTGCAGTTCACACCTTCAGTAGAACACCCCCAATGGAAATATTGTCTCACAATTCATCATTACCTGTTTTGTATTCCAGGCATTGAGACTCATACTCCAATTGCATTGTTGTGGATAATTCAAACTTTTATTGTTCACTCTTCTTTATCCTACAGGAAAGTCTGGACCAGCAGGGATTGTTTTGCGATGTCCTTTGTGTTGCCCTCTAGCACTCTCCCATATCTGTGTTCCTAGATATCAGTTAGGCAAATTGGATTTTCTGTTTGAGCTCTATAGTGCAAGAATATCTGCTTGGCATCCACTTTGTAAATAAATAAGATACTGCATTTTATTTTCTGACACAACAATATTTTTCTGGATAAAATGTTGGAATCACAAGGAATTTTCTGGGCAATGGTTAAGATATGTTTGACTGCACTAGGATTCTTGTGCACTACATAATGTAACCCACAGGTCTGATTAAAATATTTCTAAGATGAAGATTCTGAAAAACAGTCATGGTCGGTGCCATCGAGTTTGTAAACAAACAATTGAACACTGGCCTGTACATATTTATGTAAAGTCTAATCACTTTTTTCATGGGACACAAGGCTGAGAAAAGGAATTATATAAGAGAAAGTCTTACAAATAAAGAAAATCCAAAGGCATATGCTCAATGAAGTATAACACAGAAGTAAAATAAATAGGATGGAATAAGTAAAGGAGAAAAGAGAACAGGTGATATCTTGGGGAAAGTGCAATGAGTGTAGCAGAGGAAAATGTAATGTACTCTTAAGATTTAAGAGTAAAGTCCAATCTACATTGCACTGATGAAAATAGTGACTAACATTATTGCAAATTCATAAATAACTTAGAATGACTGATGAACATGAGGAGGGAAGTTAGCAGCAGCAGCAGTTATTCCCATCAAAACAAATTAGAAGCAATTTTGTTCCAATAACCAGTTCATTTCTATAGCAGGACCCCAGCTGAAATAACTATTTTTCATCASAGAAAAAAAGGAGGGGTAGAAAGTACATGGCCTAGATGACCTAGTGAATGGAAACCCAGTGGATTTGCTTGGAGGAAATACAAATATGGTTTCTATGACTATCATAATAGAGACACAATACAATGAAAAGTACTGATGATGAAAGTCAGTTATCCAGAAAAAAACTTGCTGTAYATATTTATGTTAAAATCACCTCAAAAATAACAATAAAAAAGTAAATGCAATGAATCAAAAATATGCAAAATGTAAAGGCTTGTAAAGATTTGCATAGGTGTACATTGCTATGACAATAAATATGGTAAGCATCTGCAGATAAAATGAAAGAAAAATTAAGAAAAACAAGTTGATATTGCTGGGAAATATTRGTGTCTTTTCCTGTGTATGCAGATGCACTGCAAAGAAGAAAAAAGTCAGAAACTGATGAATTGTCTGGAGAAGAACATGAAAAAACATTGTATTTAAGATGATGCCAAGTACTGCAGGCATGTAAATAAGTTAAAAAAAAAAATAAAGGAACTAATACATAAAGAAAAATTTTAGAACAAGTGGTCTTCTAGGAAACAAATTTGTCAACTATACTGAAAGAAGGCAGAAACCACACTGTGACTGAACATTTCCCATGAACACAAAAGTACTCTGTAAGAGAAAATGAGGTAGTATGTAAACAGGAACTATAGTAAAAGAGTAGAGAAAACCTGCKTCATAAATATAATTTCAAGTCCCATTCTCTGTCTAGACTCCTCTTGGTATCAAGACAAGGTTTTATACATCCTCACATGTTAAATCAAGCCTAAAATAAATAGATGCCGGAAAAGCAAAAGAATAGAAGTAATACTGGGGATAAATTGCCAGGAAAATGATTTTAGTCTTTAATGATAATAGCTCTTCATGCAAAAATTAACCTCTGAAAAGTGAGTGCTTCCAAAGCACAGCATTCAATAGTGCAAAATCACTACATTACTGCATGAATTGGGAAAGCAACCTCACACCCAGACTCTTGTTCTGTAGTTCTTGTCTACCATGAATAGAATAAAATCCTGGCTGTACACAGATTATCCACAATTCCTGTAAACAATTCCTGAATGTTTTCTGCAGCTTCAACCCCTTAAGAGGGWTTGAATAAAGTGCAGCAATAAATTCTGTTTAGTTGGGGTTTCTTTTATCTTTTTTTTTTTTAAGTTAATATATTTTTTCTGTTGAATTTAATTCTTGGCAAAATATTCAGTTTGACAGCTTTGGAGACTTAAGAGTGTGTCTTAGTACGGGAACATACTGTCTGTAATTAGAAATGAAGAGCTCATTCACAAACAGTTTGGAAATCATTAAATTAGGAAAATTTGTTTGTTGTCATCATCTAAATTTCCTGCAGAGGGTGCAAACATCAGAGACAACACAGGGAACAATTCATTGATTKGGTATCTTCCATACCTATATATTAATTCTATTCAAAATTTTCCAGGTATGTCATTATACTAAGAAGTTTTAGCTATCAAAAAGAACTCAAAYATTTAGCCTATACCTTTTATTAGTCTTATTCCAGCACTTTGTAATATGTAGCATAAGGGGTTGAAATTACTGAAATTAGGAAAATTCTTGGGGAATAAATTGTTTTCTCAGAAAGTTTTGTGTATCATAGTATCTCCTTCAGAGGCTTGGTTAAAGATGGTTCCCTGCCATTCAATACATATAGAGCAGTCTTAATCTACAATATATTTTTCAGTGATTGTGCAAGTGTTATGAAAGATAGGATGCCTTTGCATTCTACTGCACATGAAACCAATTTTTTTCCAGTAAGTTATACTCACAGCTTGAATTTTAAATGCCATTTATCTAAAAACCTGTATCTGGACCAATATCCCAGAAGGGAAATTTATATGTCTTAATATTAATATTTTCCAGCTCATTTAAAATGAACTTCTGTTCTTAGATGTGCCAACTATACCTAAAGATCTGCTTTTCAGTTAWCTACCCAGAAAATTAGGCACAACATTGAAAAACTGTAAACTTTGCCAATATTTAGACATGTAAAGGGAGCAAAGGGGGAAGGGTCTGGGTGACTTGAGATGGTTTCTTCCTATAAAATAAAATGTCAGAACCATTTTCATTGTGTTCAGTCCACCCATATTTATCTCTGCAGCCCTAATGTTGAAGGAAGCTGAGAGAATATGTGTATTCCTGTGCGCAAACACTTATCCTACAGGAGGCATTGAATAAAATGCAGGACCAGCTACTGTCACACCCTGCACCAACAGAGATCAACAGTGAAGCTATCTGTATACATAAAAATCTGACAGAATTCTTGATTCCAAGAAGCATTTGGACAACGCTCTCAGGCACATGGTGTGATGCTCAGGGTTGTTCTGTAGAAAGACCAGGGGCTGGACTTCTGTGATTCTTGTGGAGTCCTTCCARCTCTGGATATTCTGATTCTGTGATTGATTGTATGATCTGGTCCTCTGTCTTCAGCTGGCCACTGATTTCAAATATTTGCTGAAGTGAGCACTTGTGTGCCCTTTAAAAACAGGCAGACTTTGTTCCCTTTTCTCTCTGGCTAAATTTGTCTATTGCAAAGAGATACAAGAAACTGAGGTTGTTCATGGTGCTTGAACTGAAYGCAATTGGTAAATTTCCAAGCTGTTGAGGAGAAATTCTGCAGACTGATGCTGCCTTAATTTCCTCTTTTAATTTTTCTGTTATCTGTGGGATATTCTGCAGGTTTCATTTCAGTCAGGATCTTAAACATTGTTGTCCAYTTCCTTCTCTTTAARAACTATATGTCTTCAGCTGCTCGARCTRAAGAGAAGGCCATTAATAATCCAAATGCAAATAAGATTATATGAGTTTCTAGTATTGATTTAAGTTCAAGTCAACTAAGCAATCTTTTTTTCTTCTTRGATTTAACTTCTTCCTTATCTCTTTGGGGTTTTTTGTTTTGTTTTTTGGTTTTGTTTGCTAGTTTGTTTTTTTAAATAAAATATCATGCAATACCCTTAGGGCACTAATTTTGAAGCTCTAGATCTGAAGCTGCAAACAACTGTAGACACAGTTGCGACTCAGCAATTCAGAGGAACGCCAAAAGAGCATCAGTTGTACCCACAGTGGGACCACCAACTCAAGAGAGAGGAAGGAGTTATTTGAGGCTCTAGTAAAGTTTGGGGTCTCTTATATATTAAATTCTAAAGTTGTTATCAAAAAAACAGAGCCTTACGTCTCTCACCTGTACTATTCCCTGTACCATTGCTTAGCTTACATTATCAATCAGCCTGTTCTTGTTTCTACAGATATAGAATGTTTTTTCATTTTCAGGGAATGGCATTTAAAAAAAAAACCACAAAAAACCAAAAAACCACAAAAAGTAAACAAGAAAACAAAAAAACCCCCAAAAGCCCCAAACCAATATAACCTTACTATTTTCTCCAAATGYTTTCAGGGAGCTAACTATATCAAAATTAAGTGGAAAATACTCTGCTGCTGCAGAATTGGAGGAGGGGGGAATCTTATGAGTCAGATATTTACTCCTTCTGTTTTGTTCTTGTAGTGAAGGTCAAACACTTCAAATGAAAGAGTTCAAGTAGCTGAAACTGAGTGAGGAACAAACTGTGCATAATTAGAATGCTCTGTTTTGAACAGCTCCTATATTTTTGACACAAGTGAATGTTTATGCTATAAAGCCATATTTTGTGTTGTGCAGCCCTACTGCTTGTCATACAGGTTTTCAGTATTTCACTTTACAGCATATATTTGCATTCAGAATTCATTATGCACACATCACAAACACTACACAATGGCTGAGTTTAAACAAGTCTGTTTCTGTACTTTTGGATCAGATACAACTGGCAGACTAAAGTATAATGAAAGCAGCAAACCTCAATGATAACTGAGCAGCATATTCTGAAACCTACAGACACTTCCAATTACAGGGTTTCCAAACAGTTTTTTAAYTTATAGAGTTGTTTTAAGGTGCCCATGTTTTTACAACAGAGTCTTGCAAAAAAAAAAAAATCAATCAGAAAGTAATAAGAGGGAAATTTTTCTTTCCTCTTGTTTAGAGGCACTCCTTTTTAAAATATTCTTTTTAAAATTAAAGGAAAAAATTAAATTAACTCCCAACATTTCTGCTTTTAGTCTGTGAAAATCTTCCTGTCTTGGAAGGATTTTTTGTCATAAAAATAATAATAATTTTTAAAAGGGGGAAAAACACCTGATCTGAGTTTCCAAAAGCAATTATTGAGTAGGTTTGATTTGAATTTTTGTATGAGAGGAGATGTCACTGAGCAGTCCTAAACCTTTTTCAGAGCTTCAAAGGAGCAACCAAAATCATTTGAAATTTTGGGGAGAGTGAAAAGAATAAAATTGTGATTTTTTACTTTTAACAAATGGCACCATTCTTCTCTGAATGGTTCTTCCCCTAAGAAATTATAATATGAACATTTCAGTTGAATGAGTTGAAATCAAAGGTCAGTACTTAAATTTACCTTGATTTAATTTATCCTGTTTTATCAAGCCATTTCATTTTRCACAATTCCCTCCTTCCTGCTCTTGCAATCAGCAGATCTTCAAGTCACAAAGCAGAGCCACTCAAAAGACCACAGCTAAAAGCAGCAACTGTCATCAAAGAAAAATAAAACCAACATTAAATGAAACAGAATTCATTAGAATCATAAAAGTAATCCAACATGGTTTTTTCAAATCTTAACTATTTGAGTAGTCATTTGAGGAAAGCAGTGAGCAGTCTGAGTGAAAAGGTTATTCAGTGGTTACCRGACTGAAAATCAATATGTGCTTAACTTCTTGTCTACATCAAGGMTTGTACTGTGGTTATGCAGGAAAAGTCAAAACAATTAGCTGGTCATGTTTAAGAAGAAGCTTCTTTTTCCTTATGGCTGCTTTGGCTGCAGTACACAAGGATATGTATTCAAAAATATATGCTTTTTGATAATAAGGTAGGTTTTCTTCTTTTTTTTGTGAACACTTTGTGTTCAGACTTTATGAAGTTGGCATTTGAGCTATGAACCCCCACTCCATTCCTCATTTACTGAGCTACATAAGCAGTCTCAGTTTATAATCTTCCCCAGAAACCCATAAAAGTGAATAATTTAATAAAAAGATGAAGCTGATGAGTTTCATTAACACATGAGATAGTTATACTGCCATAACTGAATGTCCTGTACATTCACAGTAGAAGGAAAACACAACAGAATAAGATGACAGAAACAAAACTGGAAGCCAGAACAGAGAMTATTCTTTCAGCTCAGCTCTTCTGGCAAACTCTATGACATAATTGAAAATGACACAGTTAGTCCAGTCTTTAAAATATCACTCTTCTGTGAAGGCCAAAACGAAGAAGTTGTTTCACTTTGGTTAGCAAAGTCTGTTTGGAGGACTTGGTCCTCAGAGGAGAAACTTTTGTTCACCACAGAGATATTAAAGACACATGTTGGGTTCAAAAATACCATTTCATGATCACTTTGCTGGGAAAAAAAAACAAAAACAAAAACAAAACCACACTCACATGTAAATAATCACCCAGATTTCTCACTGTCTCTACCACCTCCAAGTAATCACACCTAYGTCAATAAAATGTGTTGAGTACCAATGGAAATGAGCAATTAAAGTGTTGGGTTTTTACTTTTCAAATTTAGTGCACCAAGTAAAAGGRTAGTATAAAGAAATCCAGCAGCTGTCTTCTGCCTTTCTTCCTCTCTGAGAGCAAGTCCAGGAAAATATTTCAGGCAGAACAATGACAAAGGAATGTTCTTACACTAATGTAGCACACATATTTAATCAAATTATTACCTCTAAAAAGATTCTTAAGAAACATTATTTTTGCTCTGTTTTATTGTTGCACAAAGAAAAGAAAAAAAGAATATACATGTTTCAGCCATTTTAAAATATGAAAAATGAAACATTTCTGGCTACTTAAATGAGGGGAGTGATATGATTTAATTGTGAATTACAGTTAAAAGCATCCATATCTGGGTTTTCATCCTGTAAATTACATTTCCCTACCTGGCTTGGCAAACATAAGATAAATAATGCATTTTTGGTTTATTTGCATATTRGCTTGCTATGAAGCTAGTGACTGTGATTCACAAATAAGTCTTGTGTCTGCTTGGAGTGGGGGATAACATGCATTATGTTCTGTGTACAGCATYTTAACTGTAGTGGACATAAACAGTCAAGACTGTGAAATAACCCCAGCATCTATCCTTTTATAACAATAGATTTATATCTCAGAACATGTACTRAAGTTATTTTCAAGGGCTGTATGAAGTGGTGTTGCTGGAGGGATTTTACTAATAGCTGGAAAACRGCCAGTTTATTCCAGTGATTTCAGCTGTAAAACAATGATGAGCAAGAAAATTGGAAACATATTCAAATTTCTTTTTAATGCCCTATATAGGGAGAGTCACTGTTATTTTATTCATTCAAGTACAGCTAAAAAGTGTAGCAAAAAAGATTGAATATAACCACACATAAAAGACCCCACAGGATTTATGAGTTGTTCTTGAAGGTTTTAGGTGTTTTTTTCCCAACTGAAAGAAAAGTGAAATCCTTTTTTCTTCCCAAAAGCAACACACAACCTGGCTCCATTTTATTATACATTTTACAGGCAAAKGTTGAAAGTATGGCCTTGAAAGATCTTTATCAGAGATACATAAGGACTAAGCCACACATGAAACCTGTTATGAAATTTTCATCTGGATTTATGTTTATACTTTTATTACTCTTTCTACCTTTATTTTAGAAAAGTACCATGATAAAATGTTCCACTGATGAACTTCTGGTATTGGACATCTTGAAGAATGTAATTCCTAATTATGCCCATGGAAGTGATGGGAAAACATCCCCTGCAATCTTCTGGATCMCTTGAATCTGAGACTCAGCTTTTCAGAGAAATTAGACTTTATGAGACTGTGTAATAGTGATTTTTCTTCTGAATCCTGAGAAACTCTAGAAAGATTATTGATACACAGAGAGATACAAAGTGATTCAAACATGGAGATTTTAAAGAACCTTACCWTTGTATAAGGATGCAGCTGGGACTTTCAGTATAAGATACAAACATTCTACCACATATGGGCTATAAAATTAGCTACATTTGAAGAAACAAAAAAAAAATCGGTGTTTAGTTTTGATTTTACAGCTGTTGAACCAAAAGTTTTGCTGGTTTGGTTTGACTGCTTATTCAGTTGTTGTTATTGTTGTCATTATTGTAGTTGTTGTTCTCTATGGTGAACATGGTAGCATTTGCTTGCRTTTCTCTGAACTTGCCTGGAGGTGAGAAAGTTTTCATATACTACATATTTGGCAGAAAACCATTGTGATAAGGAAGATCCTGCTCAGATGGAAATTTATGCCTTGGAGAACCAAAGGTGAAGGAATGGATTTCTTTGGAGAACCAGAGGTGAAGGACTGGATTTCTTGAGCTCTCCCTGCCCTTATTCACAGCCTAGACTGAGCAGCAACCAGTCCTGTGGTTGCCGACTAACAAAAATTGCAGACAAAAAATATGATGTATCTTGTTCCTGCAGAATGATAACAACTTCTACAGCTCCCCAAATTGGATTAATGGTAGCATTTATTTCACAGCTGACAGAAAGCCTGTAACGTTCAGATGAGGAGTACACTGTGCCAGTTTTGTTTTTTAGATTTCAAAAGCCTTCCTTTTTTAAAAAGTCRTGGTGGTTTTTAGGATTTAGAAGGTGGCACAACAATTTATAATAATTCTTGAATTCCACCAAAAGTCCAAGGCAATGGCTTTTCTGCTGTGACACAGCACTTTGCAATAAAATTAAATTGTTTAATTGTATGGACTCTAGTAGTGGTTACTTTACAGTTTAAATATTGGAATCAGTAAATCAAGGCTGTCTTTTTTTATATTAAGTAATTAAAATAATGAATATTCTATCATTAAATGTGGTTAACAGTCATTAGAATTGCTAATAATCTGTTTTAAACACTTTCTAGAAATTGTGGTATAATTATTTTTTATTCTTAGGCAATATAAGGCATTTTTGGTCACATCTATGCTGAAATGCTCATTCTGGGAGGCACACTGAGGTAACTTCTTTGATGACTGATATGGTATCTGGCATTTTCAATAGACTTTTGTAGCCAATCCACCTTGGCTAGAGGGATTMATGAAATTCCCAGACCAAACAGACTTATTGAGCAGAGGTCAGATTTTCTTAATGGATTAAGTATCCAGACCACTTCCTCAGGCCCCTCTGTGTTTCTGTCCCTCTCTCACATGTATATGTATACACTGAAACCAACCCGGAAACATTTCATATTATTTTTTGTGTTTATGACTGCATAATCCAAGTTATTTCATGTTATTTTATGTTTTATAAAATAATTTACTTTATAAACAGCATTTTAAATCAAGTAAATAGGGTTTGGGCAGTCTATGCATTAAAGACTGGTCATTCCCATAAGAATGCCTGAAAAATTTCTCCCTTAGTGTAGAAGATGCAATATAGGCTACTGAATTGCTTATTTCATATTCAAAAAGTATGATCCTAATCAAAAGGTTGGAATTTTACTCTCAGATCTGCAAGGCAGATCTCCACTCCAATATTATTCTTTCCCCATATGCATGGAACTTCAAAGGATTATATTTGTAAAAAGAGAAGAATATCTTAATCAAGATCAGCCATGCACATCTTGAGAGCAGAGTTTGCATCCAAATGAGGACTGACTGAAAAGTGAAATGTTCATTACTGTGACTAGAATTGTGTGCAAAATTGAGAAAGTAATTTATGCTGTCAAGTTCAAAAAGGAAATGGACAAAGCGTTTCAGAACACATGAAAGGGAGCCCTCTCCTGTTGGCGTAGGAGAGGATGAGACAACTCAGCAGGCAACTCAAATACCTGTGAGCTAAACTGTGCCTGTGAGCACAGCCCTGAGCGAGGARCAGTGTGTCTGATGAACCATCCTGAGAGATACATGCCTCCAGGTRCAAGTCTCTGAGATGTACTTGCCTCCTTGTTGCTAGTTTATAATAGAGGGAATTCATACCAGAGCTGATTGACAGACATGTTGGAAGACAGACTAAAGCTGATGAAATAAAAAAATCTCTCAGTCCTCTCCTCCAGCTCTRCATTCCTTTCCTGAATGCAAAGATGTCCCTTTTTTGTGTTTCTACAAGGAAGCAAACCAGACTGTTATCTGCCTTTAATAGGCAGCTATCATGGACAATTACTTAATTGGGAATGCAAACTGCTGTAGACGGGGATATTTTTAACYGCAATGCCTCAAAAATATCCTCTCATTGTTGGAGAAATTATGGGAGAAATCTGACCAAGTTAATTCAGGTATGTTCCAGATTAGTCAGGGAGGCAGAGCCACTGAGGCCATCTAACCATCTATGGCAGGAGCAGCATATGGGCACAGCCTGCTGTCTCCCCTCAGAGACTATTTAAGGAAGCAGGCCAGGAATGCAACTTATGCTTCTGGAAGGGTAGACAGGATTCACTTAAACCTGATGGTCAGCTTCTAAACAGATAGTTTAATATATTCAGAGTGAAAAAGACATGCAATTAGTGTACAATTTGTTATTGAACAACATATTTTTCATTCCATGCATGAAATATATTTCTATATTAAGGTAGTTAGATCACAGTCAGAGTAAAAAAAAATAAACAAAAAGGAAAAAGTAAGCCGTGTTCTTTAAAGTATTGAACTATTTACGTCCCTTAGCTCTGTGTTCAATTGCATACAGTTCAACAGGTTTACCATACTAAGAGACCATCTGCTATGCAAAATGTAATCAATCTCTTTTTTTTAAAAGGATAACAAAACTCCCCCTTTTTTATAACTGGTACTGATAGCACAAACAAGGGCATCCTTTATCTTTTCTGCTCAGCCACGAGGAAGAAGAAGAAATTATCCATTCCTAAAACAATTTGCCCAGTAGAGGTTGAAGGCATGTGGGCATACCCTGCTGGTGTCTAGAGACTTTTGGAAGACAGAGGTSTCTCTTCAGAGCCAAGAAGCAGTGAGGTGTCACCCTCAGTGCCACGGCTGTGCATGAAGAGAGGGCATATATACAGTATATATGGTTACACAAAGCTCTTGTGACAACCCATACCCAACGATGAAATAGAAAGTGACAAATTAAGGTAAAAATCATAAAAGAAAATTACTCAGAGGAAGCAGCTGTTCTCCCACTGCTGCCTCATCCTTCTTCTGTCAGTCATAAACTTTCTTCCTCTTTTATTTCAGAAATACATTTGGTTTATGTTAACCACATCAAATTATGGTTTTGATAAAATAAACAAGAGATTAAGCAGAAAATTCACAAGCATCTGCATGAGCTCAGAATTCAAAATGCAATTTCTTTTTTTCAATTAATTTTTCATTTCACAGTAGGTTAAAATTTGAAAATACTACAATCCCGCTTTAAGACTCATGACATGCAACAATGTATCCTGGTCATCCATTTTTTCTAGATTTTTTTTTTTAAAGTTACTCTTTTTTTTTTATCTCATGTTGCAAGGACAATAAATTACTTCAAAATCATTAAAGTGAGCAGCATACTCTTACAGATGATTTTCACAAATGAAATGAAAATTCTCTTAAAAYATGAAACTACCAATAGAAATGTTTTCCCAAAGCTGACTACAAAACTACCTGCTCAGTCACACAGAGAGATTTAGAGGGCAATTCTGTGCTCTGAAAAAACCTAAGATGAACTGAAAAATATTGTTTACAATCCAGCCTGCTACATCTAAATGATAGGAAAACACATMTGTTTTGGGATTACAACTTCACAGGCTGATGCACTTTTACCCCATAATGTTTTTACTGTGATTACTAATAATGTGTGGATATGCAATGGAAATATGGTGCTCCATTATATGACTTTCCCAAAAGATGGGAAAACTGATGTCTGGGCAGGCTACAGTGTGTGCTCCTTTGCAAGGAGCAGACTTTATGTTACAAAAAGGAAAAGGGAAAAAAAAGTTATCTGTTCCTGCTCAGTTGCTCCTGGTTGTAATTTCTGGGATCCAAGGGCAGGTTTGAACTGGAACATCCTGGTTCTTTTGGCTGTCCACTGGCCCAGAGAAGGCCCAGTGCAAGCCTTTGTGCTTTTATCATGCAAGTCCCCCCTTATTTTGTGCTCAGTTTTTCTGTCACACCATTTTTCTGGAAATAATGAAGTATAAAAATATTTCCTTTGTTTACACTTTCTTGTTACACCCCAGGATTGATGCTAAGTGTTATACAGTGGWGGATACAAATCAGATATCACATTTTTAATTTTAGGTCAGGGGGATTCATATGATGGTCTCATCCTCTTTCTAGAAGGAAGAGAGAAAACTCTAGAAGGGTGGGGAGAAGAACAGTTTTTTCTTGCTTAAAAATGGATAACCTGCTTTATACTTAAATGTGTCTGCTCTGTASATGAAAACCAGTGAAATCCAGGATAAACTTGTACATAAGTGCTCTAGGYTACTTGCTGTAGTTTAACTAATGAATATTAGCACCGCACTCAATGAATGCTACAAAACAATGTAAAACAAGGCCAAATTAATGGCTTCAGCACCATCACAGGTTGTAGATTTTTATTGTRTTTATGGAATAATAAAATCATTTAGGTAAGAAAAGACCTTTAAGGTGATCAAGTCCAACTGCTATTATGTATTTCAAAATTAAGGACTCTAAAGACTTACAGAGGGAGAGAAGTGCTGAAGGATAAGGATTTGCTTCTGCCTCAAAGTAACACAATGACAATATCCCAAATAGTCATGGAAGATTGGAGCTGTACTGCACTGGTAATATTCCTGTGTGAAGGAGCTGAGTACTTCAGGATTATCAGTCTCCAAGCCATCAACTTCTTTTGGCCTTTCTGCTGTGACTGTGAATTGTGGTGTTATAATTTTCACTAAAGRTTTGGGGGATGAGGTTCCCATAACTATTTTTTCCTCACAAAAAGTGCAGCTGCAACATCACATCAAAGGTGGCAGGGAATATGGACACACAATAACATATCCATCTTATTCATCCATGTACATCCTTCACATGTATTTCCATTTCAGTAACACTTTAAATGTCACTGCAGTAGAGTCAAGAGCACAGACACTCAACTTTATTAGAAGTTTTTTCTATAAACTTGACCATACAGACTCCCTTCCAATTCAGACCATGTGTTTCTGTTGGGGAGCTGGACAACCATTTCCCTGCATATTGCAATGAAGTCTAAGTCAGAAACATCTTCTCAAGACCCAGTTTAAGTAGAAATAAAAACATGAGTGGGCAGCAAAGCATCTGTGGTCTGCTCCAATACATCCGGACAGGGAGATCAAATGTCAGGGGCCACCAGGAACTGTAAATATTGCACATTTAGAAGAAGATTTGCTATAACTAGTAAGTACGTAATCCAAGAGACCCTGTGTAGTGGGAAAGACTGATGTTTCCATGCTTGTTTACATGTTGGAATTCTTATTGGCTACAGTGTTTGCCACTTTTCTTATGTCATGCCTTCTTGGCCTACTTAAAAGAAGGGACATAAAGTCTTTTTCATCCTGTTAGAGGTGTCCAAGCACTTCTTAAAGGATGGCCCTCACTTGTTCTGTTTATCTAGTTTGTTCTTCATTGATTTTTTTTTTCATATGACAATGAAACATTTCCTACAGAATGAAATTGCAGTTTGACACAACAGTGTAGTGTGTTTCTTGGGTTTTTTTACTTCTTTTCCCAGTACAGAAAAACTAGAAAATAAATTAAATTCAATTCGAACAGATATTAGGGTTCATCTCAGCAACCAAAAAAATCAATTATTTGGGGAACAAAAAAATCAATTATTAATTTAGCTTTTATAGGAGCTGTTTTTAAGTAGAAAGCTCAGATTTCTAGTGGATGTCTACTCTGTTTGGACTGCCTAATGGCTTTAGATTAAAAGCAATCCCTAATTCAAGACATGTTCAGGAGAAGAATGAAATAATTCTCTAGTTTTTGTCCCCTGGAAACTAACAAGTAACAAATATCAAGACCATATATTTTCTTTCAGTTTTAGAACTTTTGGAAAAGCTCAAAGACACTGAAGGGTGAAACTTTGGTACATATAAGATGCTTCCTTCAATCACCAGCAATTTGGTAGGYATAAGGAAAATGCTACAAAAACCCCCCAATTTTGACCAAGTTCACTAAAACAATATATTAAGGTTTATGTGATGACCTGTAAAGGGTAAAACGTGGAGGAGAAAATGAAATTTGRCTGATACTGTGTCTCAAAAGACAAAAAAGAGAAAAAAATAAACCAGGTGTGCCTCTATTGAAAGAAAACCACTAAATAAATAACTGAAGCTAGTACAAAAACATTGTTGCACAATAATTTTAATAATTTTTGTCTTCCAGAAGATTAAATCCTTATATCAGTACCCAGAAACTCAAATTCGCTATGAAAAACTGACATGGAAAAGAGAAATATAATTCATATTCAGAGCAGCTATAATTGTAGAAATAGTAACTAGTACAATCATGTTCACAGAAGCAAAGAACTTGCAGGAAAAGCTGGTAGTTAGTGTCAGAAATTGTTTTTTCAGTTGCCATTTCAATAGTAAATGTTCGTATAAATATTTTTAATAAGAATATACCRTATTAGAAAAAAAATCAATTTCTCTGGGTCAAAACTAAGCTGAATTTTTTTCTGAATCTACTGTGTCATACTGCTGTTGAGAGAATGACAGAATTATTCACTGAAGCTGTTCAATTAATGAACATATATTAAAGAAAATTGCAATCTACTCAATTTGAGGAAGAGGTGAAATCCCTGAATAAATGATTTGTTATGAATTATTCATGTACATCTAGCAAATATGCAATTCCCTCTATTTTTTAGTAAACACTACAACATTTGGTTTTCAAAAGGCATTAAATAATCAGTCAACATATCAGCTGCTGTCATTTCTCAGTTGAGGGCTATGAAAAGGTCTATGGGCCAAATTCAGAGCTCTTTCCCTTCAAAGAAAGTTTATATTTATTGCAAAGTCATTAGAGTCTCTCTGAATTTATACTTTCTAAATGAACTAAAATTTTGTATTTTCTCTAATCAATTTAATTATTTTCAACAATTAAACACTTTCTTTTTCTTACTTTGATGCAGGCACAGCTTATATGATTAATATATGTTTTAAAGTTCTTTCTATTTGCTTCTTTTTTATATATAAAAATGTCAGTAAATAATGCAAGTTAATGCAAAATAGAAAATGAGGCAGAAAATGAGGACAATACAGTTGTCCATTTCAAAAGTTTGCTGGCTTCTTTCAAGAGTGCTGTATGAGCCTATCAAGGTTGTATGGAAATTACGAAATGGCCACACTTTTGCCCAGTTATAAAGAGATTCAGACAACTACAACAAGGAATTCTATGCCTTTGAAAACCAAACAATCCATAGGGATTACTTACAACAGGTCTAAGAAGATTCCTCATTGAAACTTTACTGCAAAGAGAATAATAGCTTCTGGTAAAAAGCACCCCATTTTAAGACATTTTATGTTCAAAACTGAGAACATAGAGCAAGCCAAATATTCTGCATTTATAAAGATGGAAGAACCTATCTAAAAAGACACAGTATTCTGGAAAATTTCCATGCTCAGAACTTCAGTAAAAAAAAAAAAAAAAACTCTTCCACAAGAGAGACTTTGTGAAACAGACCTATAATTTCATTTAATCTTGTGTACAAAAATGCGTCAGTAGGAAAACTTCATTTCTCTGGTGACATTCCTTGCTCAKTTATGCATTAATTATCATTATAAATTCTTACCTTGTAGCTATTAGATCTGCTCAACATTACAATGCCCTGCACTTACCACATTTTTTTTGTCCTTTCCCCACCAGTTTCATCTGTTAGCTGGTTTATCCTGGGATGTTCTTGAAGGGAAATGGGAAATCTGCCAACAGCTTGATTTCCTGGTGGAACATGGTGAAATTGAAATTACATGTTTTGCTAAGTGGCAACAATGTTTTCATTTTAAAACAACAGAATATAATTTGTTCATTTCTTATCATTATATAAGCAAACTTTTACTTTTTAACATGYACCATGTCACTTCAATTCACTGGGAAGCAAAACAGTGGCATGRTATTAACTGTAGAAATATGTCATATGCATTAGTCTGTTCTGGAAACAAGGTGCTCATATGACCTCCCAGCACCAGATAACTAATTAGCTTTGCCTGTTTGGGATTACTGACTCCAGCTCAGTACTTATCTTGACTAATTACATGTTTTCTCTCTTCCATGCTGGCATTAATTGTGCAAGCCGAGATCTTTCATAATGATGCTCCATACTGTCAAGGAACATATTGATTCCAAGAAATCAAGAGKATGTATTTTTTGAAAATAAAAGCAATACAGTTATTTCAAGTACAGCACCTGGTAGATGTTAAACTGAGTCATCATGTGCCAAGCATGTTGAATATTTCACTCCAGTTATTTCTCTGTCCTTTTCTCTGCTTTCTAAACTTACTTGGAGAACRGAGCCACAGTCACAATCCCTCTCAAGTCTGTTCCCCACAAAGCTCTCTTTCAATACATCTGTGAACAGCCCACACTCCCTTCATCTCAAAAAGTCCATCAGAATCTCTTTCCTCTGCCTTGTCTTGTACAACCAATCCCATGTCGTTAATAATGTCTCTCAGTTGTTTCTGTCAAAATCCTTGGGATGGGAAAGCATTTGGGAAAGGATGGTCAACTGTTGTTGATGAGCTACAAACCAGCATTAAGGCTTCCTGTCCTTGATGCTGTGGAGCATTAAAAAGGGATCAGAGGAGCCARTTGCTGCAAGAAATGTTTATTGTTGTCCCTCATTTCCAAAGAGAACAGCCACATTCTTGTTCTCCCATTCAACCCCCTCTCTGGGTGACAGGAGGCATGGGCTCACTGCTTGGATCCTATAAAGATCCAAGAATATATGGCAGTTGTAAAAATAAAATTCACTTTGAAAGCATCCTTTTACTGCTATGATAGGATTTTATTATATGTTTTTATATTCTGTCCCCAATTAAATTGTGAGTAACTTATAATATAATTAGACATGGTCTGTCTGTCCTCTAAACTAGAGCCCTTCTTATATTGGCTGTGTCAATTAAGCACATTTCACTTATTTCCTGAACTCAGACATGTAATTTTTCCTGAACATTCAGTCCAATTTAAATGTATTGTGAGTGATGCACAGAAAATGCACTTATCTATTAATAAATCAAGTTARAGAAATTCTTTGTCCAYCCTATTAGATTTCAYGGCAACCTTTGCCATTTTTTTCAGATAAACGTTTTTCTACTAGAACTTGCTTTCACTTCTGACATTTTAGCCAGCATTTTCATTTAAAAACTCATGATCAGTGACCCAGAAGTTCAGATGCATAATAACCAAGCTGGAGGTGGCCTTACTTAACACAGATTTGCTGGATTTACTCTTTTCTCTAACTRAAAAGCTGAATAATCTTCAAAGATGTACTGAGAAACTTTTCAGTTGTAGGGTACTCTTGGTAAGTTTGGCGTATTTGGTCCTCATCCCCTTTACACAGGTTTGCAGATAATCTAAATCACTACTAGATAATTCAAGAAAGAGTCTGGTGTCTCCATACCCTAAGTGACATTATTTGAAGGGAATGTCACCCTTAGAAAGAATAATGCTAAAACGGTTATTAATTCTCATAAAAGATATGAGGAAAATGTTTGACTATTTCTGCTCAAACCTGTTTATGCTTATTTGGTTGGCTTTTTTTAATGTAGACTTTGTCTTCCATGGGACTGAAGTTCAATACTGTAGCATAATTCAGGCCAGTCTAGGCAGTGTTTTAATGTATCAGCAACGTGTGGGTCAATTATAATTTTAAGGCTATRTTCTCAGTGTTTGAAGAATGATATCAACCCCTGTAATATCAGTGAYGTCTACATTTAGGAGAGATGCAGAGAGATAAGGGAGTGTCTTGGGTTGCAAGATGTAACCAAAAACAAACAAACAAACAAAAAAGTATGTATTCTATTTACCATCTGTTGGAATTCGATGGGGAGGTATTTTTTGTTCTTCTAACTCCGGGAAGGAGGGGGAGGTGCTAATGACTCAGCTATTAAAACCAGGTGGGGTAGTGATCTTAATCTGCTCCATGACCCATGCTCCTTCCAAGGGATATCTGCTGTTAATGGGCCATTTAAGGCTCACTGCATAACCRAAAGAATTACATCAYCCCATTGTGAGATGCTCCACTCAGTGRGAGGAGCCAAGCATTCCCACCTATAAACCATGGACTCAGAACACCAAGCAAGCCTGTTTTTCCACTGGATTCCAGARAGACCRGACCAATTACCACTGGACCCTTGGAAGGAAACTATACCCTTCTACAGGATCATCTCTGCCCCAAAAAAACCGTATCTGTCACTCCAGGAGGACTTAACTGGACTGCTGCCAGCACCCTGACCAACAGGGTGCCAGTTGTAATCTGACTCTGTCAGTGTTTTCTTTTTGTTTTTGATTGTATTTTGTACTACTACGTTTCTACTTTTTTTATAATCTTAGTAAAGAACTGTTATTCCTATTCCCACATMTTTTTGCCCGAAAGCCCCTTAATTTCAAATTTATAATAATTYGGAGGGAGGAGGTTTGCATTCTCCATTGCAAGGTGGGGCTCTGGCTTTTTCCCTAGCAGACACCTGTCTTTCTAAACCAAGACAGGGAGCATCAAAAGAAATTGAAGTAGCCCTGTTACAATGGATGAAAGTTACTTGCAATTTCTATAAAATACCAGTGTTCCCACATTCACAAATACCRCAGTGAGATAGKCCCACATTTCATTTTTCTATACCCYTTTTTCTTTTTCTAGTGAGCACAAATTAAGATGAGCATGCTGCATGATCAATTTTCCTTTTTAGTACGAATTCATGGGGATGATCACATCTTATTAAAATACAATAAGCAAGGAGTTCATAAACACAGACTTTTTTATAGAAATAAGTAATAGCTTTTGCCACTTTTTATTTATAGCTGCCACCAGTGAAGAAAAAAAAATATCTTTAGACAGCATTATTTTGTATCCATTTAAACCTGACTACAAAATAAAGACATCACAAAGTTCCTGCATTACTTAGCACCTACATATCTTTCAATATGACCAGAAGTTTTTCACCTATAGCTAAAACAGTTGATTTTTTTTATGTTCATAAAATAAGATGATGTCAAGAACACTCAAGAATTTTTAGTTTATTTAGGAATATTAAACTGGAGATAAGCTTTCATTGCTTTTAATGCAATTTTTAGTTTAKTTTAATGAACCRAATTTTAGAGTGAAATTAGTGGTAWTCATTTCATTCATCTGTATAAACAAAATACCTAAAGAAAATTTGGTAATCACCAGATTTTTSTAATATTGAACTTTAGATTAACACGTGGTTAGACATCAGGTATGATGCATGACTATACGTCCCTGTGGCGGCAGCTGAAAAACAAATGCAATACTGCCCCAAAAAAAATGACACAAGATACTCAGGTCTTAGGAATCTGGATCCCATTCCATGAGTCAAAATAAGAGAAAGAGGTAAATTGTCCTCACTTAGATCTCCAGTAGGATTTCAAAGGCTCATGAGCATCCAACCTGATATGGTGTTGGATTTCAGCCATGAACAAGCTCTTATAGCCGGTGGAGTCTGTGGCTGTTACAGAACTTCTCAGCTCAAAGAAAACACCACTATGGGACCAGTAAAATAACTCTAGACCCCTCTAGGTTTCCTGACCAAAGACTTGTCATTTGATTGCACTCAGGCATCCAGCGCTGCTTGRTATGATTTGGGGTACCTGAGAAGTATGCCTCAGTCTGGTAGAYATAAGGGCACATTCAACTCATTATTCTCTGGAATGCCAGCTGGAGATGGATCATAAGTATATATAATCTATCTCGAATGGCAGTGAATGTCTGTGTGTAAATAACTTAATCAAGAAGAAAAATTATTGAGCTGTAACTCTCCAAGAAAGCTAATAAGACAATAAAACCATATTGCTCACAATTCTGCACTCATTATTTCTTTTTTAGTCACTCTTACTACCCAACACCATGTAAATATTTGGCTTGGTATCTACCCCATGCTGCTATAAAACAATTTCTTGCTCAAGTTCCTTTGAATAATTAAATTTAATCAGTCTTCCTTTGGCAATGAAATGGAAGACAGGAACTTCTTAGTATGAAGTGATATGCACTAATCTTGCAGCCATCTCCTGTTTTTTGTTTCTGAGTCATCAGAATAGCTCTGGGACATTTTGCTTTATCTTTTGCTGAACAGCCTGAGCATAATGTTATAAGTACACAAAAGAAAATTATAAGCCTTGGACAGCAGAGGAGAACCTGATCTTGCATTAATGAGCCTTCAGTTGTTGGTTACCAAATTAACCTTGAGTAGGAGCAATAAGGGCATGGCCAGAGAGATATCCAACAGCTGATTTCATGTTTTTAGTGTGGAGACTCACCAAAAAACCCAAGATGTTTTTATTACATCAGGCCCACCCATTCTTTTTGTMACTTAACAGCCCAGAGAAAAATGCATCAATTTAAAATGCACTAAGAACTGTAATGTGAGAATGATGTTTTTGTAAAGTGTTGTTATAGGTTCACTTAGGAGGAGAAAATATTGAAAATCGAAAACCTGTGTCTAAGTTTTAGATGCATTAGGGTAGTACTTTGTAGCTGCAATGCTGTTATAACTCAAAGTGATTTCCTCCTGCACTTTAAAGCTACTTTAAATTTGCTTTAGTACACCAAAACTAGCTTAGAAATTCAGTATCCAATCAYAAGCAATTTTGTTCATATTTCTACACTCAAAAAAGTGACTTCCCTTTATGAGTTCAGTACTTTTCATAAAGTCTAACATTTGAAATGTAAAAAGCAATATACTTGATAGSTATAAATGAGTCCAGTCCATCAGCCACTTTAGGAGRATTTGCTTCTTTGACCTCATGCATCTTACAGATATTGGGTTTCACARAAGCTGAATCCAGGGATCATTAAAAAAAAAAAAARAAAAGAAAAAAAAAAAAGAAAGATAACACAAGTATTCTAAAAATACCTGGTGGTCCCCTCTTTCTGTTGTAGGAAGGTGTTATCAAGCTACTACYATACCCATGCAAGATGCCACTGATCAACTGGAAGAATGGAAMCTGAATAGAGGTAAATTACCATTTAGTGAATCCAAGAATTATCAAACTGAAAAGTTGTTGACWTGCTGAAAATTCAGATATGGCTTCATACTTATAAGCAGGGAAGAACTGGTTAGGAATGTGAAAGCTGCTGTCACTCTTGGCTACCATTGTTAATGGCATGTTGAAGTTCAGAAAAATGACAAGGAGGAAAAAGCAGGATAATAACTCTGGACTTCAGGAGAACAGACTGCTCAAGGATCTGCCTGGAAGCATCTCACAGAAAACACACCAGCAGGAATCATGGAATGAGAACAGCCTCTGAAAGCAGCCTCTGAAAGCAGACTCTAAAAGCATCTAGTGCCAACTCTCCTGCCATTGGCAGGGACACTTCCAATGGTAAGGAATCCACAGCTTCTCTGAGTTACCTGATGCTGAGGACTTCCCCAAACCAGGTGCAGGACCTTGTTCTATTTGGCCTTATTGAATGAAGTTCTCATGGACCCTCTCCTCAGTCAAAAGTCCCTCTGGATGACATACACTCTCCCTCAAGCAAATCAGCAGGTTTTCTGCAGACTTGCTGAGGCTCCACTCAATCACAGTATGTTGCTAATTAAGATACTGAACAATATTTGTRCCTCCAAAGATCCTTAAGACCCACCATGAGTTACTGGTTTCCATTTAGACATTGTGTGATTGTCTGYAACATTTTGGACATGGACAATTCCTTATTGGTCTAACAGTGCATCCACCAAACCCACATCTCATCAATTTAGTAGCAAGGACTGTATCAAAGACCTCACAGGAGTCCAGGCAGATGGCATCCATAGCTCTTCCCTTCCCTACTGCAAGAGTCATTCCACTGTAGAAGGCAAATAGATGAATCAGGTGGATTTGCCCCAAGTGTAACCATGTGGTCTGTCTCTAAAAACGGTCCTGTCTTCCAGATGTTTTGACATATCTTACATGAGGATCTGTTCCATTATCTTAGCAGCATGAAGGAGAGGCTGGTGGATAATTTCCAGGGTTTTTTTAATTAACATTTTCTCTGGTAACTGGGGACTTTACCTGACTGGCATGGCTTTTCAAATATGATGGAGAGTTACTTAGCAACTGCATCTGATAAGTCCCAAAAATCTCTGGAAAACATCTTATCAGGTCCCACRATAAGATCTCCTTAATGAGATCAGATTCCCTGACAAGAAAGACATTGAGGTGCTGGAATGTGTCCAGARAAGGGCAATGAAGCTGGTGGAGGGTCTGGAGCACAAGTTTTACGAGGAGTGCCTGAGGGATCTGGGGATCTTTAGCCTGAAGAAAAGTAGGCTTAGGGAAGACCTTATCACTCTCTAAACCTACCTGAAATGAGGGTTTAGCCAAGTGGGGGTTGATTTTTTTCTCTTAAATAACAAAGGATAAGACAAGAGGAATTTGCCTCCAGTTGCAACAAGAGATTTAGATTTCTTCACTACAGGGTGGTCCGAAATTGGAATAATCTGCCCAGGGAAATGGTGGAGTCACCATACCAAAAGGTACATAAAAGAATAAAAGATGTGTTGGTGTGGTGTCTAGGGACRTGGTTTAGTGGTGGAGTTGGTAGTGCTGGGTTAGTGGTTGGCCTTGATCATCCTCCATTTCTTTTCCAGTCAAAAGGATTCTGTGATTTTATAATTGTTTGCTAAAAGGCTTTAAATCCTTTTTCTTGCCCTAAACTTTGTGCCTTGGCTTAATTTTATTTTTAGCTCCTTTGAAAGAAGTTTCCTTTTTCTTCAGCAATTTAGTTATAGCACAAACTAACAGTAACCTTCTTTGGAATAGAATAAAACAAAGAAATCTGGAAAAGTATAAATTCAATATAAATATTAACATTAAATTATTAGTAGGCAAAGGGGTGGAATAAACTCTGACAGACTATATAATATTATATTGAGATTGTTTAACCATAGTGAAATATAGACTACAAAATGGGAGTCAAGTGCATAGGAGTAGAATTTTGGCTTTTCAATTCTAATTAGCCCATTTGGACTAGAGGAACAGCAAAATTTATATTTTCTATTTTATGAGCTAAATATAGCTTGGTGATTTTTCAAGAATAATGTGTATAGCCACTGACRTACAAATTAAGCTGTGCAATTAGACATCTATTCTGGACATCTATTCTAGACATCTAGAAACACCATAAAATATCTGGCAGGTTTTTAAACAGGAATGGAAGAGCTCCTGCCCACACAGGTCTTATTAAGACCTTCATTTCCCAGAAAGAATGAGCTACAATTGAAGAAGGATACAAAAAAGTGATATGTAAATTAACTCTTGGTTTTGCTATCACAAAATGTTTACCCTCCAGTAGATGCATAGGACCATAAAAAGTAAAAAATTATTTYCCCTTGACCCACCAGGGTATCATCAGTGGTGGAAAATATTTTGAGGAAAAAAATATATTAAGAATTGTTCGCAGAGAAGAAACTTTTATCCAGCACAATCAATTTCACCTCAGAACCTCTTTCCATTGAGGCTGGCAGAGCACTGGAACAGGTCCAGGGAAGCTAYGGAAGCTCCCTCTCTGCAGACATTCAAAACCCACCTGGAAGAATTCCTGTGTCACCTGCTATAAGTGACCCTGCATTGGCATGGGGGTTGGACTAGATGATGTCCAGCGGTCCCTTCCTACCCTAACAGATGAGAGTCTGTGATTCTGTAATATGTTCCCCTTCACCTTTGCATTTTCAAATATATCAGCCCAAAACGACCATGGCAATGGAAACGAATGCTTAACTTTGGTTCCATAATTAATTAAAAGATCAATGACTGTTCCACACAGCTGGGTATTAAGCTGTCCTAGAATCTAATTCCAACCTTCTGATACACATTTTGGGGCCTTTTTTTTTTTTTCAAATGTCACATAAAACTGACCGAGCAAGTTTACAGAATACCTAATGAGAAAACACTACATCATTCTTAACACAGAGCACAAGCAAACAGTTTTATTCCTGTTTGTGCAGCTTAACCTTCTGCAAAAGTAATTAGGTCTATAATTAAAAAGCTATTTGGAATGATTAAAACCCTGTTATCTAGTGGCATTTAAAGACAAATGCAAATGTCAGAAAGGATGAATTAATTAAAATTACTATTTGAAAGGAAAAAAGTATATTAGTGTAAGAACTAGAGGTTGTTATTTATTGAAATGCTACAATATGAGGTGAAGTTGTTCGCTCAGAGGATAAAGAGAAGGTTGAAACAATTTTATCTGGCATTTTGTAATGTGCTCTGCTGCCATTCATGAATATATATTGTTAYGTACATGCATAGCTCTATGCCTCAGTCACTATCTATAGTTTAGGAACTATGGGGTTGCTCAGAGAAATCTTGTGTTTTGTCTCTCCTGTCCAGCCCAGATCCACGTTGAAGTGCCAAGGTAGAATCTTCCAGAGAAAATGCAGACGTGCTGTGAGAATATCTCCCTTCCTCCCTTCCCTCTCTCCCCACCTCTCATGCCTCCCTTCCCTCCTCTCATTCCTCCCATGCAATTAAAACAAAGGAATAGTGAAGTAGCATCCAGAATCCTCTGTCATAATGTTGATTTCCCACAGCTACCCATAAAGAATAGATTTAGTGCAGTCATTTACCAAAGCCACAAAACAGACACAGTGAGGGAGGCACGTTGGCAGTGTGTGTGCTGTGGAACTCAGGTGACTTTTTYAAAAATCCCTGAAGAGTTAATCTGTATAAAGACATGTCACTGTATGAAAGGGGAAGCATTTCAGCATGCACACCTCCAGTAGATGTTCAGCATCAGCCCCTGGGAGGAAGCTGTTWCTGTTCTCTTATAATAGAAAATGAACCTAAAGAGATACATTTAATCTTTGATTACTAGGAATGCCCTTTCTCATGCCAACAGGACGTGTGAATTTCTTTACCAGCCTCAATATAGAATTATAAC
This sequence comes from Alauda arvensis, assembly GCA_902810485.1. Taxonomy (NCBI): domain Eukaryota; kingdom Metazoa; phylum Chordata; class Aves; order Passeriformes; family Alaudidae; genus Alauda; species Alauda arvensis. Next base: position 663,674 of record CADDXX010000171.1, on the reverse strand, counting down.
AGAATTTTTCTTCATGAGGATTCTTTTTTCAGGTCATGAAGATTTCATCTTTTTATCTTATCCAATCATCTACAACATAAGAGTGTAATAGAGACAACACTGCTTTGCCCTCCCATCAAACCATGATAACCTTCATACTTTAAGGCAGTGGGCTTAGTCTCAAATGTTTGTATGTTTGAATAATTGCTGTAATTTGCTGCTGGAYTTATCATTATCACCTTGAATCTTCAGATTATGCTAAATATATGGGAAGAATGTCTTTTTTTAAAACTGTTTTTTGAAGGTAGTGATACTGATTGCAAGGTAAATTCTCTTCCCACTGCATAGTTAAAGCACTATGGCCAGCAAAGACAAATTTTCAGTGCACACTTCGACAGGGTAGCACAAAAATCATGCAAGTTTCTATTACTTACACAAAGACAGCAACTTCTAATAATTCATATTACTTAATTTGACAAATCTCTGTTTATAAGGATTGTGTCTTTTCAACTTCATTATAAGGAGTTCAAGAGACACTTAAGAAATTGCTCCATGAGGAAAAAATCCCTGTGAAATACAAATGATAAATTAGCTACAGTGCAGCRTACTTCCATGTCTTCAAGAAACATTGTAGCAATGACTCATTATTTCTTWAAAAAGTAGGATTAATTAAAAAAAAAAGGAATTTGAATGTTTAAATAATTTGACTAAAATTACAAATTTCAGACTTAAAAAATAACTATGTTTTGACTGAAAATTTCAGGATATTTCTGCTTCACTTCAAAGGGCSCAGGAAAKTTTAGTCAAAATCATTTMTATAAAAGATATTTTCAACTACCTRTAGTTCCAGARCAAACATTTTGTTATTGATTAAAGTGTATAAGCTCCGCAAAGCACGGAAAAAAAGAATTGTTGAAGGATTTGCTTCTTTTTTTCATGTGTTTAWGGCAGCTACTGTTAAAGTAGATGGAAAATGCATCACTGTTAAAAACGGCAGCCTCTTTCCCCCCTGCGCCTGCAGCCCTGGCTCGGTGTCTGTGGAACCTGCCACGTTCACTCCGCTGCGGCGTAGAAAGGGTGAGTTTCTAACATAAGTAAAGTTTATCTCTGGGATAAGGATTAGGGAGACTGACTTCCAGCAATCAGACACTTTACTGTGAACTGKAGGCTAAAAGCCCCGAACAAAGAGTTACAGGCATTTTTAAAACTTTCCCCAAGGGCGGGGATAACTCGGAACCATCCAATAAGGCACAGACAACTGGGGAGTGACATAGGGACGACAACCAATAACTTTTAGGCTTCTACGCATACAGAAATCCTCATTTAAACTTCTTGATCGCGCCAGGGGAAAGCAGAGCMCAGAGTGCCAGCACTCTGGGCGCCCACACATCACTAACTCATTCATTTCTAATATTGCTGTTCTGATACTAGTTTTTGAACGTGTCTTTGTTTACTCCTTGTTTATGTTGTCAGTTTACACTGTAAGCCCTTTGGGACCGAGGMTGGAACTATAAAATACCATGTGTATTCCCATTTTATTCTGACTTAGGTTAGGGCATTTAGATAATACTGTAACATAAACTGGACCATTTTAATGTAATAAATTTGTTAACTAATTTCAGATCTCTAAGCAAAAAAGATCAGTGAAAGTTTCTTCATTTTTCTTTGCTATGCTATCAAATAGKTTGATTAAATTATTTGCATGTTAAATGTATTACAGTTTATGTGTACCAAAGCCTTTTTTCTGCAACTCTTTATACAGAGCACAGCAGGGAACACAATGTCATTAAATTTCAACCCCAGTGTGAGTTACTGCTTTATCTGAACATAAGAAAGGTTATGCTCTAGGCAAAATCCTCTGCAGTGAGGTCTTGATTCATAAACTCACTGCACAGTTCACAGTAAACAGAGAAAACATCAGAGCTGGTTAGCTTAGTCTTCATGTGGGAGTAAGAGGTTAGACAGAAAGCACTTGTAAATCTCAAGGTACTTGTGCTTTTGCTCCTTCATCGTGAAAAAACAAGGTTAGAAGAGACAACAGGGAGTGATTGAAATGTGAATGGAAAATCTTTGAAAGTCATTCTCCACGTGTGCAGATGCTAGAGAAAATTTCCTTTGTCTGGCTTTATTACTTTGTATAGAAAGGAGTAGTACTGTGGGTTTTTTCCTCTAATCCCACTCGAGATCATCACCTCTTTTCTCTCATTTTAGGCAAGCACTTGTTCTTACTGTGCATTGTAGATCTGAGCTTATGCCCTCTTTATGTAGSAAGGGAATGAAATAAATAAATGAACAGAAAAACAGAACCAAGGGCCTGTTTTGACAAAGTGTGTTTCGTCTGTGCAAAAATTTATTTTTTTTAATTTTCCTTCCCATTACAAGGGTTGAGTAATCTAATATTAACTATTCTATATGTATTTTCATATTACCAACCTTATMGACTTCTAAACAACAGAGTATTGAGGGAATTACTTGTATTTGTTCACTGTTTTTTAACATAATAGACATAAWATACCCTCCTATGGATGTGTTGTGGTTTGACACAGTCACTTACCCTCTTCTGCTATAGTTGTGCAGAGGTGTAGTAAAAAAAATGAACGAARAGCTCAGGAGTTGAGATAAGGACTGTGAGAAAAACACTCTAATGGCAAAACGGGTTCAAATTTAAAGGTGAGGTGAAAAGAAAATTTATTATTAAAACAGCCATTAAAACACCTTTCCCCCCACTCCCCCCAGCCTCTCCTCCTTTCTCACTGACAGAGCAGGGAAAGAGAACATGGGAGTTTTGGTCAGTTTGTCACTCAAGATCTTTTCTGTTTGCTCAGGGACAGGAGCCTTTTTTCTGCTGTGTAATGGGGTCCCTCTCATGGGCAGTCTTCCCAAAACTGTTGTACTGTGGTTCACTTGTTCATGGGGTGCAGCCCTCTTGAAAGATAGGCTGCTCTAGTTTGAAAGCAAGGGCCCTCTCTATCTCTGGAAGCTGGGGCCCTCTTTCTGCTTGGGTTTCCCACTAGACCATAGCTTCCTCTGGTATCCACTTGCTCCAGCATGASCACTTTTCCCACAGGCTGCGAGTGGATCTCTACATCCCCTGTGGACTTCATGCATTACAAGRGAGCAGTTTGTTTTACCATAGTCTTCACCACTTGCAGAGGAATCTAGGTTCCCACACGTGAAGTATTTCCTACTCCTCCTTTTTATTCCACTGACCTTGGTGCCACCATGGTTTTTTTCCCCTCATATCCTCACTTCCTCTTCTTCCCTGACTACAGGAAAAATTGCTGCTTGTAGGTACCATGGTGTCTTGGTTTGAAAGACAGGTGTCTGCTAGGGAAAGCTGGAGCCCTCCCCTGGCAATGGAGAATGCAAACCCCCTCCCTCCAAATTATTATAAATTTGAAATTAAGGGGCTTTCAGACAAAAAGATGTGGGAATGGGAATAACAGGGTTTTTTACTAATATATATATATATATATATGTATATATATATATAAAACAAAGCAAGCAAACAAACAAACAGCTATAGCATTAATAATAAGGCAGAACCAAGAACCTCAAGGAACCACGCAGCCCAGGGCAGTCTGATCCCAGTGGCTCTGAGGCACCAAGCTGTAACGGTGGGAGATCCCGGGCTGGTGATGAGGTAGGTGGGCAGTTCCGCAGTGGCAGCTGGAGCAGTAGAGATGTCCCGGCTGAGCAAAGGGTGTGAGGTCAKCGTAGGCAAAAACCTCAAAGYAGGCCGGAAAAGCGGGACAGGGTCGGGCCCACTCCAGCAGGGCAGGAGGCGAGCTCAGAAATCCCCCGGGCAGGAGCAGGGTCGGTGGTGACAATGAAATTCCTCTTGCAGCAAGCGAACAGYCTCTCCTCGAAGTGCCAAGGACAAGAGTGCCCAACCCCCAGCCCCCCGTCCCTTTGCTGGCCCAAATCTCCCGTTACCAGGTTCTGTCTTCTCTTCCCTGGCTTCTTTTGTCTTTGGTTTAGTACTGATAAGTACTCGGTCCTTAAGTGTCTTTCTTGAGGGAAAAAATTCCAAAAGGGAAAAAGAAAAGAAACAAATCTAACCCCCAACACATGGTCAAAAAGTTCCACTAATTTTTTCTTTTTCTTTTTTGCCACCCCTGGAAAAAAATTGCATGCACACAGTTAAGGATTTTCTCCTTAAATATGTCATCATAGATGTGTTACCAACCTCTCTAATTGGGACAGCAGCATGTCCATCTTCAGAGCCATCAGAGATGGACTCTGTTGGACATGGTGGAAGCTTCTAGCTGCTTCTCAGAGAAGCTATCCCTGTGCCCCCCCCACCACCCCCTACCAAAAAAATAGACCATGCCAAACCAATACAGGATGGGTTTTTTTTGGTAACTGGGCTTGCTGCTGTTAATAAGCCTCTTGGCCTCCCAAAATATGCAAGTTATAGATCAGACTTGGTGTRGCTAGTTTGATTATTTCTGTTGAATATGCATATACTCACATGTGATAGCATAATTAGTAATTAAAGAAATAAAAATTACAGACCTCTACATTACATGAAGGCCTCACTGCAGTGTTCAGTACTGAACACCRTTTAGTGCTATACCTATATGTAATCTTTGCAGCTGAGTGTTGTATTAAGGTTATAGTTCTTCATTTTCATTTCTGGGGTTTCTTTCTGAAAAAATTCAATGTAACTGATCATCTCCCCTCTGACTCTTTGATGTTTTTTGGGAAAATAAGACACATAGGTGATTGCAGCAGAAATTCTTTCAATGAGGGAAAAAGGTAGAGTAAATACTTATCAGTAAAGTTCTTAGGCTATGGTCACTCTTGCTTTAGCAGTTGTATTTCTTTTGTTGCACCCTCCTCTGCKACGGATCATTTGCAGCTCCTACCCTTACATGGGTCCATTCTCTAAAACATCTTCAAAATACCTATGGAGACAGAGTCMGTGCCTAGCAGCCCTTGAAATACATCTACTCACCTTTTTTTACTGTAGATGAAGAGCMAGTGAATAAACAAATCACTGCTTTACACTGAGGGAAGAAAATTAATTTGGAAAAATGCTTACTCTGGCAGGTGGGATTTTAAAATAAATGCATTTCATTGTTGCCTTCTAGAGCCAACAGTTTAAATGACATTAGAAACAGACCTATGTAAACCCAAGTCAGAAAACCACAAAGTAAGATAATGAGAAATGTGATCARCACCTGTTTCAGGAAATGTCTGTACTCAAAATCTGATGTTTAGAATCCTAATTTCTTCAGAACATTCTTAATGACTTTCATTATGGTGTCACAGGGAACAGCATAATAATAATGCAAATGACCATCAACAACAGATGATGCCTAAATCATCTACTTTCACCAACCACACAAATTAAACCTAAATATAGTACAACTCCAATATGGTACCTTCTTAATGATCTGAGCTACAGTCCAAATTTTCACTCAGTCAGAGACTTAGTCACAAAGTGATGCTGTTAACTGCAAGGCAGCAGACTGGAAATAAGTGTTGAAGAATGATTAAAAAATATAAAAATACAGGAAGCAATAATTTGAAACTATARAAATGTGATGATTTATTCAAATTTWAAAAAGAAGAAAGCTTAAGAATCTAAATAAAATGTAAATAGGCAGGGTCTATAAATCTAAAGTCATYAATAAAATCAGCTAATTTGTCAAGGAACCCCAGTTCCAGATGAGCTGCAGTTAATGTTTTAATTCTCTGTGTGCCTTCTGCACATGTGGCCCATTTTGAATACAGGTGAATTCAATGAGGATCACCAAAGTAGGTACTTGAAATACTGGTATTCAGGAGCATACCCAAATCTCTATAGAGAGACCTCTCATTTTAATTAATATCACTGCTGAAGGTGAAAAAGAGGAACCCTCCTTCCTTCCTGTCTCCTCCCCTTTTTTACATACYAAAGTAACTCAACACTGTAGCCTAGTAGGCAAAGTCTCATGAATAGGAACCTGCATTTACTGTGTGACCCAATCCCAAAATATTGAAAGTAACACTTCTCAGGAGGATGTTTGTCTTAGTGAGAACATGGGAGCACTCCCTACTTGTCTCATTCCGTACTGTGTCTCATCCCTTACTCATTCCCAAGGTGTCTGTCACACTGTCCTGTGCTTCACAGAAAGGAAGAGAATGGTTCCCAGGTAGGCTGCAAACAAGGTGCTCCAGCCCACCCAGAGCTTTGAGGTGACCTGAGGGTGCAGGGGACTTAGGCAAATAAGGTAGTGCTGCTGCTGCTGATCCAGTTAAATCTCCTCATCCTGGAGGAATCCCAGAATCAGAGTGCTTGAGGTTGGAAAAGTCTTCTGGATCTCATCTAGTCCGCCAATCCTGCTCTAGTCCACAACCAAGCAGTGCCACCTAGAGTGCAGGACCATATCCAGAARGCTTTTGAATTTTTCCACAACCTTGCTGGGCAGCCTGTGACATTGCTCTATCATCTTCACAGGGGTAAGTGTTTTCCTGATGTTTACAGGGAAGAGCGTATGTTTCAGTTAATGCCCCTTTCTTCTCACCCTGTCACTGGAATCCACTGAAAAAATCCTGGCTCTGTTCTCTTTGCATTCTCCCTTCTGGTATTTAGATACTTATTATTATTTATCTACTATATGTGATATTCAATATATTTTACATTTATATAAAATATGTAGATATCTATCTATAATTTATGTACTCAACATTTAACAGTAAGTCCCTCCCTGAGCCTTCTCTTCACCAGGCTAAACAGCCCCACAAGTCTAAACCTATCCTCAATAACTGCTCCAGTATCTYRTCATCTTTGTGGCCCTTCACTGGACACTCCAGTATGTCCGTGTCTCTCCTGTAGAGAAGCCCAGAACTGGACATATTAGTGGCCTCACCAGTGCTGAGCAGATGGGAAGAATCACTTTCCCTTGACCATATGTTGGGCAATACTGTGTGGGCCAGAGTACAGATACATTGGCCTGGTTTGTGACCAGGGCACATTCTTGGCTCAAGTTCAACTTCCTTRCATTGCCAGATGTCCTCCTGTTACTGTAAAGCTCCTTATTGTCTCATGCCCTGTACCCAAACTGCACATGTGTCCCAGGCTGTGTCCAGGTGTTGGTGGCACCAGCAGGTTCTGCAGCCTCATCCCTTCCCTGGGGTCTGGCAGCTGGTGTGCAAAGTCAGCTCTGTGACTGAGCAGCTGCAGCCCTGGATCAGCCTGCTGTGAAAACAGCTACATTGTGAGAAGGAGCTGTGGGAAGCTCTTCTGGCAGCTCCTGAACTGTCTTGGGAACTGGTCAGGTGCTTGCCCTTGCTCTCTGCCTGAATSCTCCTTGCTGACCTGTACTGGGTTTGTATGGAGATCTGGGCTGTGCCTGATACTGACACAGCCAAACTTCCTGTGCTCTTCTTGATGGGATACCTTGGGACTGCATCCCATGTAGGTGAGGGCACTGCTCTGTCAGGTCCCCAAACAGTCTCCCAGCTCCCCAAACCCTGCACTAATTACCCTGAAGTTCCCTGACTCTAGGTGAGCCTTCTCAGGGCCAGAGAGCTGATGTGCCATAGTCAGAGGGCCTCTACTCTTCCTGCTTTCTCTCCTCACACCTATAATGCAGAAGACAGGGACTGCATCACATTTAACATATAAAGACTTTTGAATGTCTTTGATATGGGCTGCTCACATGTGATAACACTTGGAAGAGCTTCAAATGAACCAGGTTCTTTTAGGAAGTAAAATTATGAAATTGAAAAAGATTTAATTTATTTTCCATATATATTTGATCACTAGTGTGATAATGGCTACTGGTCTTTGTGAGAAATATTGTATCTTTAAAAATAGCTGTTGCAGAAGAGAATGTGCCAAGATGTGCCTGAAACAGTACTAAATGTAACAGATTGCTTWCAAGAATAAATGTGACCTGCCAGTTTTATTGAAGTCAAACTGGTGTTYAGCAATCGTGTAGATTTCACTTTTCCAGTTGTATTTACTACATKTTATATATTTAAACATCTATAATATTAATCTGTAATACTCTGGCTACAAACAGAGTCCTTTGTCATGTCAGCATTCAAACTACCTCTACACTGAACATATTTTTATGAGTAAAGGAGTCAGAGTTTATTGACAGAAATATATATATWTTTTCCTTAGTTAAACAGATGGCAAATCTAGACATAATCAGTAAATGTCTCTAAGGCAGTCAGACAAAATCAGTTCTTGTCATTTTGGCATATCACTCAACTTTCTTTGGCTGAGTGTTTAATGCTGTTGTATGGTCATAACAACTTGTTTGACAAGACATAACCATTCCTACCCTTACTTTGATTTGGAGAAAAAAAGATCACCTTACTTTTTTCTACTTAGTGAAAGCAAATACTTTTCTTATCAGATTTTAATAAATTTTATTAGAGCATTGAAATCAGTATTACATGCTATTATTCAGTTCTGTGTAAGAACTTTTAAAATTACATACAGTTTCATAAATGCAATGTTTATGATCCTGGCCCAGCATCAGACATTCCCTTAAAATGAAGCTGCCTTTTGCACTAGCAGATCGAAGATTCACKGGACAAGTCCTGAACCACCAGTCAAGAGACTCTGTTTCAGTGGCTTCAGAAGGGCCAGCATTTTTACCACAATTTTTTAACGGATGCTCTGTAGTACAAGGACCTTCTTATATTATGAGCAGTCAAACTTCTCCTGCCTACTTTTAGCATAGTTTTATTTATATATTCAATTTCTCTATGTGTCTCTGGGAATCCTACCAGTGGTGACAAGGTTAATATACCTTTTACATTGAAACAAACACAGGAATATGCAGTACTTGAAAGATCAGAAATTTGCACTGTAGGGTTTTTTTTTTGTACAGAGCTTCTTAACTGTTATTCCAGAAATAGTCCCCWGATTTATATGACTATCATGCTTCTAATGTCCAAATGTCAAAAAAAAAAAAAATTTGACTGGTGTCACTCCCCCAGTGAATATGACAGAAATTTTAGCTGTGAAAATCTAAATGATTTCATATTTGCATTTAGGGAATCTTTGTAAAAATGTACAAAATAAGGATTTAAACTTAAGTTTCAGGGTATAAAATCGAAGAGATATTTATATTTCATCTTTGGTTATTGTCTCTTCCAAATGAATATTTAGCAAAGGTTTTTGGAATAATATCCTACAGTTTATAACAAACAAAARTCAGTATCTTGATAGGTTTTAGACAGAGCCTAGACATGTTGACATATTGGTTCAAGCTGTTCCTTACCTAAAGTAAAAGACAGTTTGGATATATGAGTATTCTTATTGATCTATTAATGTCTTATTAAATCAGTACTCCCTTTTTATAACACCTTCTGAAATTTCTGAGACTGTCACTGAAAAAACTGGCAAACCTCCCAAGTTGTGACTAGGCAGTGAAGTGTCAGAACAGTTTTTTTCAAGGATGTAGGGATTATATCAGAATTTTTGAAGCTAGAAAGGTGCATTGGGTTTGCACTAACAGGTTTTTTTGTAGTGGGAGGCTACAGGGTATCTTCTGTGATAAGCTGATAGAAGCTCCCCCTATGTCTGACAGAACCATTCCCAACTGAGGAGGGGAGTGATAGAGAGACTTTGGTGGGCACCTGGTGTCCAGTCAGGGTCAACCCACCATGGGTCAACCCACATATTCTCATTTCAGTTTTCACTACAATAATTATGTTCAGAGCTTGTATGGAAATACATAGGAGAACTGCAGTTCTAGATCTTCMCAGAAATCAAAGTAGTCTTCAAAAGAGTAGCAGCATCTGTGGCAATGAAGGGCCCCACCGCAACATTAAAAAAAAAAAAGCTGTTCCTGTAGCAGTTCATTAATGGCAGTTCTGGAGTGTGTATAGATGAAGTGATTAGCTACATAAATTCAGTATAAGAATATGGCCCTCCTAATCTAACAGTACAAAAAATAGTGGAATGGACTTCATAGGCACCATTTTAATTAAAAATTAAACAAAAAACCCCACCCTAAACTTCTGTGAAAAATGCCAACAAAAAAGTTATAGCTTGCTATATCTTTTAAAAACTTTATTTATAGTGTACTGTTTGTAGCTTAGTTGAAGCTTCTATAAAAAAATCAATTTCACATTAGGAATCATTTAAATTAAACACATTTTTCAATTATTACTGGCTCCTATTTCCAAATGTCACAGCCAAAATCAAACACTGAAGGCAAAAGGTCCATGCCTACAAAATAATGGATTTTTTCATGTATATTTCTAATAACATTTAACAGAAATCAATGTCCATTGATTTTTTAGAGATAGGTGATTTAAGTGAATAGGTGCTTGTTTAGAGATTGACAAAAAATCCATTGTTCATACTTCAGTAATCAAAATTATGCTCCTAAAGATCAAAATAATTCTGGATTTTTTTCTTTTACTCATAATATGGYTTTATTCTTAGTTGTATGATGAAAAGAAAATTAAATGTAAGGTATATAGGTACTSCTGCCAGAAGATTTCTGAGTCTGGTTAAATGAAGTGCTTATGCTAACAGTCAGTTAAAAGGAACATAAATCTAAATTTGCAGTGGCTGACACCTGAGCCTTGGTGAGGGATTCAATTTATGTATACTCACTATGCATTTCATTACTGTAAACTCTCTTTATAAAAGACCTCACCAAACAAAAGGCAATCCTTTCTGACTTAGTAAACAACCACACCTAACTCCTCCTTTCAAAAGCACTGGCCAAACCCATGGAAATTGCTGTCCTCTGCAATTTCTGGCTGATATTGACTGGCTCATGCTAAAAAYCCATGCTTCTTTGTGATAATGCTTTTTACTTTATCAAACTGTGTGATATGACAGGATGTGTGTCATCTTGCCTGGGGTGGCCTATTAGGTTTAAAGCTGAAGGCCAAGTGACACAGCCATCTGTGCATTGGTGCTGTTTCTGTCTGATACCTTCCCCCATGCCTTTAGTCTAAGRACTTATCTTGGTTACCAAATGTCCCTGAATAATATATGTGCAATTAAAAATAAAATGGAAAGGGATGTATCAAATGTATCRCAGSAACTCTCAGAGGTTGAACAGACTTGATGTCTATACACAAGCTAGCAGTTTTCTTGAGCTGTGCATAGCCTTAAGGCCTTCAGGCCTTAAAAGCAGGCTGTAGCATTTAATGCATATATAACAGAAACTAACATCTAATTAGGTTTTTTTCCGTTATATAGCTTATGAAGTTACATCACTATAGTTTTGTGGTTTTAAAAATTGAACAGAAAAAGAGAGGTTAGATGGACGAGACAAAAGAAATTTATTTATTCCTTTTTTTTTCTTTTTTTTTACCCCATAATTACCCATTCTTATTACCAAAATACATCACAACACGGAATCARATGCAGGTTAATCAAATAGAAGTGAATCAAATGCAGTTTACAATGAAKAAACTCCTCAGGAGCAAGCATAAACCTCCAAGGACTGAATCCCACTCATCATTTTGCTCCCAATGGGAATATATTAGCCATGCATGCAAGATGATGTGTACTGTTACTCCAGGCAAAAATGAAAACCTACCATAAGCATCATTCATCCACTCATCCCAGAGCACCTTCTATCCAGCCTGATGCCTAAAACAGTCAAATGTTTTGGGGTTTTTTTCACTGGGACCCAAAWGTCTACAGGAGGACGTGTGAACTGAATGCGAATCTCACACAGCTCAGAGAGTATATCAACCACAGAGCTACTGTAAAAAGAATAAATTCTGAAAAAATGAGACTGCCTCTTGGTCTTTCTCAARTACAAGTTGGCAAATAAAATTTCCCGACATCCAGACATTCACAAAATGCCAAAATGTTTTTTTGGTATGTGCATACTGAACAGTTTCAATCCTTGAGGTAAAACTAAATTTCTGTGCAGCAAATCAGGATCTCATTCATGTGCCTACTAACCCTATGAAAAATGTAYACATTTGCCTACTAATTGAGAAAGGGAAAACAAAACTGTACTGCATAGGTTAACACTTTAAAAGCACTTTGCCAGCTTTCTRTGGTATCTAGGTTATTCTTAGGGTGAGAGGACCTGATCTTTAGCCAGCCAGAGTTTAGATGAATACAATAGGCACAGCACAAACCTTTGATCCTTGTGATCCAAGGAGAGTTGCAAAATCTGGCTAGTTCCTTGAYAGCAATCCTTTGAGTGATCTCCCTTTTAATTTTTACCTTGATTATTTATTTTACCTTGTTCATCAAAATTCATTTATCAGGCATTTTTATWAAATTTGTGCTTCTTACCACAAGAAAATACATTTCTTTGCAAGAGCAGATGCCTTTTTATGTTACAGTTTTTATTTTATACATATTTTAGTCTTTTGTTATCTTCATTCATTGAATGCTTTACTTGAAGAATTTAGAGTTAGACTAAAAAACAAACTTCCAACAGTGTATGGTGCAATGTTTATATTAAAAATTATATTAATCTCTATAGTCTATTGACATACTGTGGGTTTCAGTCTTCAACACTGACAAAAACAGTATTTAAACAGCCCTTAGAAGAGAGAGCTGCTCTCACATATGCTTCCCTGACATATTTCTCTCTTTTTTCCCTGGTAGAAATAGCACCCAATCTCAAGTCAAATTTAATGACAAAATGTCATACATGAAGCCGTAAAAACTTAGCCAAAGGGACTTCTTTCTCTGCAAAATGTCAGAAATGCAAGTCTGAAGCCTCAAATCTGATTTCCCGTTCATACCACCTGTCTTGTTCTACTGACAGTAAGTTCCCCAGCTCACAGAAACACGATGAAATTTTTTTTGCGTGTGCTTYGGGAATAAAAGACTAATAAAGACAGATAGAAGGAGATAATATCATCAACATTTTATTGAGGACACCAAGGAATAGTTTGTGAAACAGTTTTTGTTTTGTTTGTTGGGAAGAACTGTAGTATGGTACAAAATGTTACCTGTTACAGTTCCTTCTTCAGCTGCAGATCTCCCCAGGCATCTGAGAACTTGTGCTGAAAAGAGAAAATCTGRAGTTTTTCTGATTGCCATTAGACAGCCCACTGCCATAAATCACAGTGTCTCTGCCTTGACCACATAACCTCAAAGAAACAATCTGAAAAAGAGCTGGAGGATTTTTTTTAAGAGATATGCTTTAAGAAATAGTCTGTAAAAAGAAACAGGACCTCAAAATTAAAAATCACATACAAGAAGTGAAGGAATGTTTGTAATGGACATATAATAGGCTCATTAAGCTGCACCTCTACAGCAGGAAGACARGTAAGATCCTTTTCCCCTCAGGCCATCACTAATAGAGAGGAGAGAGGAAGCCCCAGAGAACTTCAGGAATTGCAGAAGAGCAACAACTTAGGGAGGAAAGAAAATAAGGACATGATGGTGCCATAAAAGGCTAACAAAGGTACATGGTGCAGGTTGCAGAAAGGTAATGACTCATGTAGACACAGACAATTTGATTTGAGAAGGGCATATATCCATCTTACAGCCAAGGTGAGATAAACCTTAGAATTTTTGTTGCGGTTCTATCCATTCATAATGTTTATATTGTAACTGCAGTTTGTACACTTGGGATTTTTTGTTCAGATCGCTCCTATTATAGTAAAGTCATATACTCAGTTCCTATATATACTGTTACTATRTTGCTAGGACATCATGGCTGCATCTGCAGACACAGAATGAAGTATTCCCTTCACAGAATCAGAATCTTTAAAGCTGAAATAGGCCTCCAAGATCATCAAGTTCAACCTTTCACTCACCACCATAATGTCAACAAGCCCACAGCACTAAGTGACACATCCAGTCATTTCTTGAACACCTCCAGAGATGACAATTCTACCATCTCCCTGGGCAGTCCRTTCCAATGCTTGACAACAATTTCAGGGAAGAAATTCTTTCTGATATCCACTAAACCTTCCCCAGTGCCRTATCCTCATGCCCTGTCACTGGTTGCCTTGGAGAAGAGACCCTACCTGGCTACAGTCTCCTTTCAGGGARTTGTAKAGAGTGATAAGGTTCCTCCTGAGCCTCCTTTTTTCCAGGCTAAACTCWAGTTGCCTCAACTGCATCTCACAAGACTTATTCTCTAGGCCCTTCACAGTTCCAGTACCCTTCTCTAGACACACTCCAGCCCCTCAATGTCCTTTTGAAGTAAGGGRTMCARAACTGAACACAGCCTAGAAGATGYAGCCTCACCAGTGCTGAGTACAGGGGGAGGAAGAGGATAAGTGCCCTGGTGCTGCTGGCCACACTACTCCTGACACAGGCCAGGGCCACTGACCCACTTGGCCAGCTGGGAACACGTCTGACTCACATACAGCCAGCCATCCACCAGGACCCCCAGCTCCTTATTCTCTGGGCATTTTTCCAGCCACTCTTCCCCCAGCCTGTAGCTCTGCATGGGGTTGCTGTGACCCAAGTGCAGGACCCAGCACTGGGCCTTGTWGAACCTCATTACTGTTGTCCTTGTCTTATCAATCCATATTTCTTTGTCTCTTTCCCAAAACTCCTTCTTTTTCAATACACTTTATGAAGRCATTCTTCTCACATTTATCTATCTKAATTGTTTAGGCACTTATGCAGTCAAGAGGGGAAAAGGGAGAGTGAGGAAATAAAGAGGCAAACAACTATTCTTATCCTAAAAAAGTGCATAAGATAGGTATCATAAATCATTCTCTAATGGGTCTTTTCKGTGTTGTGTTCTTATGAATTACATATGGATATCTTATGTCTTGTGAATTACATATGGATTATTTGCATCTCCTACTGGTCTTTGATACTTTCAGCCAGCCAAAGAAAAAAACATTTGCCCACAATAAAATGTTTTGAAGACATAATTCACCATGAACTCTTGTATTTTTAATAGATAGTCTAAGTGAGTGTCATGTGCGTCAGAGCCCATGCATGGGTGAGCAAAGATTTTGCAGTCACAATGAAATGAAAAAGGATGGTATTGATAGGTTTGCTGTTCACATGTGGGTAGATCTCTAAATATTACTTCAAGATTAATACTAATTATCTGTCCAGTGTTGAAATATCTCCAGAGAGCCATAAGCAACTGATTTGGAGGTGTTAACTGCATAGAATTGCAGGGCAAATACATTCAAYCTGTGTTACAATCATTTTCCCTTTCTAAACCAATAAGAAAAATGGAAAATGGGAAAATAGGCCTCATTAACAAGTTTGGGTTTGGAGATKAGAATGATCTTTAAGGCTTCATAGTGCAATAACAAAAAAAATATCACTAACAACAGCATCATAGCACATYTGTATCCTAATTCACTAAGAAACTTTATCAGATTTTAATTTTGGTAACAGAACAATATTATTTGTGCACCTTGTTATTCTGGTGCAGCTCTTTGCCTCCTGTGCTACTTACAACTCAAGCAGTAAAGCTAAAAATTATGTATTTGGAAAAAATTGAATCTCTGAGTCATTCCAAGGTACTAAAGCAAATTAAATGAAAATTGGAAGAGCTAGAATTTTTTTCACATGACTGAATAGTTTCTTACAGAATAAATACAAAGCTGTTTGAGTGGAAAAAACCCTGATTGCCAAAAGACAGGAGAAAAGCTGTTTTATTTTACATATAAATGAAACAGGGTAAATAAAAAACTTGTATTTAAGTCACAGAAACAAATTGAAACCTGGTTTAAAAAATGCAAACAAAAAAACCCAACAAAACCCTCAAAACCAACTTTTGATCTACATAACCTGTGTCCTGTTCAGTTTGTKACAGTGAAGGATTCTGTATAAAGACAATCTAATATTCATCCAATCAAACTTCMTCTGAAATCAATAAAAAGATTCCTGGTATCATTTGTTTTTGTTTAAGAGTAAMGCTTTAGGGTTTTGGCTAAGACTTTATTCAAACTCTTTTAAAGAGGGTTAGAATCTGCTTTACCTTTCTGGTCTTTAGATTACATCTTCTAGAACACTGAGGTGATCTAAAATAGGAAGTGTAAAAATTACATTTCTAAATTACATCAGTGTTTTATCTGTGATACATATTTTACTCTTACCAACATTTTCCCCCTTGAAATTTATTGATATCTTATTTCTACACTATCTTATAGGTTTTTATTCAAAACCTGTAGCAAATCAGTTACAACATGCTGGTTTTTGCCTTGAACCAGTGCATTTGTCTCAGAGCATCTTTGTGACAGTTACATGTTTCGTTTGATCCATAACAGAAGTGTTAGAAACATTCAAGTGTGCGATTTTATTTGTGCAGAGCCAAGGTGTGAGATTGATGCAGAGCTATGTGCTTCTCTTTTACACTTTCTGCTCTTTTTGTTGTTGCCGGTGGTGTCCATCTGAGTTTTTGTGATTATGATTACATTAACAGTGTGCTGTAGTTCTGCAAATCAGTTTCTGCTTTGAAAAGTTAGCAACATAATGAGCGATTTAAAAGGAARAAGAAGGAGGTGGTCCATTATCTCTCAGGCAGAGCAGTTCTTCTGAAGTAAGAAGTATTTATCTTTTTTTTCCGAATTTCCAACATGCCACAAACCTTTTACATCATAATATGTTGAATTARGCTGGTGTATACCAAGTCATATGACACAAAATACAAGATAATGTGGCAATTCATGGGGTAACAGAATGAACCTTCCCAGAGTTTTGAATTACTTTTTTTTTTCACTTTTAATCCACTGCCCCAAAATAAAGGCTGGTCAAAACCACCTTGCCATAGTCTAGTTCTGATGCACGTAAAATTTTTCTGCAAAAATKGCAAAGATTCACTTGTCAACTCTTGCACATTTCTTCATTGGAACCTTATCCCCCTTTCAGACTGCAAGATATTTGCCTTTAATTAAAAAGTTCAAATGGAAGATTTAATCTTCCTCTTTTRAAGTTGTACTGCACAAATAATTTTTGCATTTGGCCTTTTAGACCTTTCTGCCCAAATTTGCATTTAGATTCAACAGTCAGTGAAATGAATCCAGAGCCCAAACATCTCCAAATAACATTTCCTATTGCTATTAAGGCTCTTATTGTTTGTGGGGCAAGTTTTTTTTATTTCATCTGCACTTTTGAAAGCATCTTCAGTTTCYATCAGGTAATATTTTGAAAGAGATTTTTCTATAATTAATTTAATTATGTCTTAACTGTTATTGAAATGGTASAGACCAAATTGGGACCAACCTTTGAATACATTTTATTCCAACTTCACAGACAGCCCAAGATGCTTGCCACCTCCCGTATTCCTATGTTTTGTCTAYGAAGCAGCTACAGATTTGTCACACTTCTCAGGCAGAAGGTAGTTTTTTTTCCCTTTTCTGTAATACTCTGCATACTTTCAGACGTTGGAAGATACCACTTCCTCCTGAAATAACTTAAATTAAAATAATCTAGAAGATGTCAGTAAAAATAAACTAAGGAGACTTGAGTTAAACTGATGCATATTTATAAACTGATAATGATGGGAAGAATTTTATGAGAAAACAGAGGCTAAAGTCTTTTTTAAAGCATGCTGAATGAGACCAAGCTAAAAGTCTTTTCATAAATGAAGTTCCTCAGACTTGTTCAGATCAGGCATCTGGAATTTTTTTTTCAACCCCCTCAAGCAGGGAAGGTCTAGATTAGATATTAGGAAAAAATTCTTCATTGCAAGAATGGTCAGACACTGACACAGACTGCCCAGGGAATGGGTGTAATCACCACCCAGGAAGTATTCAAAAAACACATGGATGTGGCAAGTGCTGGGACTCATTAGTCTCTGAATTCCCTTCAGCCAGTCAGAACACTAAATATCAAGGTATTTTCTCCACARATCTGAATTTTCAACACAATTCAAATATTGGAAAAATCACTAAAAATAAGCCAAAAATAGCCCCCAAAACATTCCCTCTCCTTCTCCCCCACCAAGTCTGGATRCTTCAGTGACCTAATTATTATGTTTAAAATAGAAGGCCAAACATTTCCATTTTTAGAAACCATCTTGTTGCTTCTCATATTATATAATCTTCAAAGCTCTTTGCCTTGTGAGATCAAAATTACTAATTTTCACTCCTCAAAAGTTATAGAGCCTGTAAYTTCTTGGGGTTTGACAAAAAAATCATTGTCTAACAATGTGTTTTGACCATCTGTAGCAACRGATATAAAGAAGGGAGGCTGGGTGGGGAGATGAATATGGTGACTTATGTTTAGGTTGAGCACTTGGGCCACAAAGCTTGAAGGAATCCAATTTTTCAGTTCACCTCTTCCCATTATTCAAAGGTCTTCTAGCTCTGCAATCTCTTTGGGTCATACTCCAGTGAAACTGTGTTAAACTRAAAAATGCAAAGACTAGAACCCAAAACAGGAGTTAGAGAAAAGGTTTATGAAATCAGTCCTGTTCTCAGGCATTGGCTTGGGCTGCAGTCCTCTACAGTCGTTTTAGTCTGTAAGCTGCAGCAGCATATTAGGTGTTTCAAAAAATAACACTGTGAAAATGCCCTACTGAAATACTTTGTGTACATTTGAATGCTTCTGAAGCCTACCCACTGGAAACACATAAATTAGGTTTCTTCTCTGTGTTTGTCAAGCATTAATATAGGAACAGGCAATAAAGTGATATTAAGAAAAACTCAAGGGTGGTTATGTTAATCAATAGATGCCACAAGTTTAGACATCAGTATTGTCCCCTGCACAGCTGTGTTTTTCCAACCTTRCAGCCTATGATATCAAGACCAAACCTTCTTTAAAACACTCTCACAAACAAGGGAAAAGAGCAGAGGGAAAGAAGACCTCCACAATTTCAGGMTAGAGTGTAAATCCCTTTTGGGATACTACTGGACAGTCCCTGCACCTATACAACTCCTCAGAGTGCACAGCTGCTTCTATAAATTTCCTGATTAGGTTTTTTAGTGAGTCATAAGGCCTGATTGTTCTCCAATGAAATCAGTGAAAATATTGGCTTGATATCACTGGAGAGATGTCAAGCTYATACACAGCTTCTCCTTCAAGTCCTAGAGAAATTTAATTAAAGGACAAGTTAGCAGCAAGGGAACTTGAGAAGACAGACTTGATGAGCTTACAGCAGGAGATCAAACGGGTTTGCACCAAGAGCACAATAACTTCTGCAAGTAAATTATAATATACTTCCTACTTTCAGCCCTGGGGCACATGATGGCACCTTTTTGCCTTCCTGGATATGAACTATGCAATCAATGCTCTCTTTTCTTTTAAGAGTWAAACTATTGCATCGTAATACCTTGATTTCATATTAATTTCTACTGATTCGCCTCATTTTGGCAAGATTTTAAAAWCTTACAGAATAAAGTTGTTAGAAACTTTTAATGGCTTTTACAGGACCTAATGAACTCCTTGGTTTTTGGTTTTTTTTTGGTTTTTTTATTTTTAGAAGATTTTTTTGCATTTCTATATCCCACCTTAATGCAGCAAGGTAAGCCTGCTTCTTAGCCATCAGCAGCCATCAGCCTGTGACTAACTCTTTCTGTGAAGGAGATATTTTCAAAACAGATATAATAAAATGCCTAGTTTGAACTGGGATTTGCAAGGAATGTGCAAATGTCTTGAGCAACCTTCATCTGCACATTATTATGCTTGCTAGGCTTGTAGGTGACATGACTGCTAGCATATGTGTGTGTGTGTGTGTGTGTGTGTGTGTGTCTGTGTGTGTAGCTTTAAGTGTACAGGGTAATTTAAATTTAGCAGGCAAAGAATTTAAAAATGTAAGTGCTTATCAACTGGGCTGGCAGAATTGTTCCATTAGCACATCTGGTAGAGCTGCTGCTTTGAGATGTGATGTGGAGATGGATGAGCTCCAGAGTAACCCCACTTCCCACAGGCTGCACAAGCCAGCAGGACTGCCTGCCAAGCCCACTAGGTTCATTAAGCTCAGTAGAACCCTGCAGGAAAAACCAATTTTAAAAATAGCTTTCAAAGGCTCCCTGGGTTTAAAAGTTCTGGATTGTTTTCTGCTGTACCATTCAGAGAAATCTTTGCTTCTAAAGMACAATTTACATCCCCTGAATAAAGAGAAAGAAAATGCCTTCTTGGTCTGTTTGATCTGGCACTTCTGTTGGAAGTAATTTACCCTATTTTTCAGCTTTGKTCACATAATCCTTGACGGGGGACTTATGAGTGACCGAAAGGTGGTCACTTTGTTGAAAATATCTCTTACCCTCTGCTGTTCCAGAAATGCTTCATTTCCACATCTTTAAATGCCATGCTGGATTTCCAGGTGTATACCTTCTCACCACCCTATATTTGGAGGTGCTGAGAGCTCAGGATTTCATTGTTGTTGATGCTGTGATGCTAGAGATGGGAAAGAGGTTATCAGCCTGGTGCCAGGAAAAAAATCTATCTTCAAATTTACAAAATTTGTCATCTAAGATATGCATAWCTTTTCTTCTTTCTTACTCCATTAYCCACATTGACTACTAAATTCTTCCTGTTCTTCCCTATCTGTAATGAGGTAAATATTTAGACACAGACTAAATATGGATGTGATCTTGTTGTGCTGGGTACCCTTTTATTTTTACTTCCAGTAGGATGCAACTCTGTACATTTCCGGCTTCTTCACAGCAAAGCAAAATGTCATTGAACACCTCAGGTAATGAAAGATTAAAACCTTATTAATAGTTCTAGACCTCACTCTCAATGCTACATTGACAGTCTGTGCTATAGGAATTGTTCATGCATATCAGACCAATGATGGCTGAAATTTTTAAAATATTTAGGCTCTGCTAAAAATCAATCAATATTATTCCAGCATGTAAAGTCAATATTTTAACACTGTTGCTGTTGCTAACCACCCCCCACTAATTTATTTTTTTAAACTACCTTTTGTGATTTCTTTTAAAAGACAGTATTATTTTCTTTTTAGTATTTAAATTTGCTAAATAGGGAAAAAGTTGAATTAAAAAATCTTATTCATTTTAAGATAAAATTTTCTTCTAACACATGCTCATAAATGTTACATGATACAAGTTTTTTGTCAACTTCAGTGAAAAGATATATTTCTGACCAATGAAACACTAAGTAAAGGAAATAAAAAATTGAGATGACCTATGACACAACTGTCACATAAAATCATAAAACCAGATAATTGGAGGGGTTTAAGGAAATTTTTAAAAACTCATATTTTACAATATTTAACCTTGTCATGCAACAGAGATCCTTGGGTTTATTGACCTCAGGAGCAGCAAAAAAGARTTGTTCACCAGAAGTACCAGATATAGGCTTTAGAATATTTGGACACCTGTAAATTTAATTCCTTTTCTC
>CADDXX010000171.1:558185-642413 GCA_902810485.1 Alauda arvensis | reverse complement strand
AGGAAGGAAGGAAGGAAGGAAGGAAGGAAGGAAGGAAGGAAGGAAGGAAGGAAGGAAGGAAGGAAGGAAGGAAGGAAGGAAGGAAGGAAGGAAGGGAATGAGCTACTTAAAGGCAAGTATAGCTGCATTAAAACCCTTTGATGTAAAAGAAGAAGTCACTCATGAAAAATATGACTCACAGAGTTTGCAGCACTACTGGAAGGTGCTGAGATGTAATGATGACTCTGGCAGAAGAAAATGTATAGGACAGAACAGAATGGATGTTCAAAGCTGTGTGTGGGAAATGAATCATGTGATGCCCATTAGTGTCACTGAAATTTTTGCTGTGAAAGCCCCATGTATTTTTGAAAATGTACTTTTAAATGTTTAATACAACATTTATAAGCAAAATTTAGCACAGGCACAGTGAATCTGTGCTAATTCTCTGTACCTTCTCTGTCSTTACACTTTTGTTTGTAGGATTTAAAACTTCATTATCAGGCCAGATCTTTTGTCTCATCACACTTGTTTAAGGTTGATAGATTTGTCTGAACTCGGRATACTTTAAAATAGGATTGAATGACAGAACAAGTGTGTGCTAGCAAAGATATTGTTTCATCCCTGGGAGCTTCTGCTTAAATATCAAATTTTAAAAGTGTTCCTGTCTCACAAAAGAGTTTGACAGCTGTCAGGTCAGACACTGAGAGTGCAAGS
This sequence comes from Alauda arvensis, assembly GCA_902810485.1. Taxonomy (NCBI): domain Eukaryota; kingdom Metazoa; phylum Chordata; class Aves; order Passeriformes; family Alaudidae; genus Alauda; species Alauda arvensis. The sequence goes on along the minus strand of CADDXX010000171.1, from coordinate 641,720 downwards.
AGTGAAATCAAAGCTATCTTCCTGTTCTTTCTCCACAGATTCTGTCTGATTAAATGACTCTACCGAGATATGCAGGTAGTGCATAGAAGAATCTCTTCTTGTAGCACATATTTTAAGTCAAAAAAAAAAAAAAAAAAAAAAAAAAAAAAAAAAAAAGGACTTTCAGATTTCTCAGTTTTGTGCTCTTAACCAAATTCCACTTCTTAGCTCAGCATGATGTGAGGGACAATGTCATCTTAGGTATGCAAAAGTCTTCACCAAGCCCCATGAAGTCTGGTGCTTACATTTCTGAAATATAAACCCTTCTGGAATCAGCTGGGCTTGTTAAGGATGACACGATTTACTGACATGCTGCACCTTGCAGGATTAAAATCAGTTTATAGTAAAAAATATTGGATGAGATACATTCCTCTTTATTAACAGGAAAGGAAGTGTTTAAGGAGACTGGAAGGACTAAGAGATATGTAGCTGGAAAGTTGATGAGTTGAGTTAATGAACTTTCCCTACCTGGAAAGAAAAAGAGGGAGGAGGCAAGAACCATGAGGGAGAGGTTCCTCTTCCAGATTTGGAGCATGGATCTGAAAAGAAAAAAGGTATCAGCAAGGGTCTCTCATTAAATAGATTAAACCAATATAAGATCACCTGCAAAGGCCAAGGAAGGTAAAAGACTGAAGGTAGAAAGTCCTGTTAAAAGAAATAACATTGTGATTTCTCTGATAGGAATCTTTGGTCCTACAGAATTGTTCAAGGCAAGGCTGGGTGGGGTTTTGAGAAATCTRTTCTAGGGGAAGGTGTCCGTGCCCATGCCAGTGGGGTTGGAACTGGATGGTCTGTAAAGATTCTGTTCAACCCAAACCATTCCATGATTCTTTGCCTGGAAAAAGATACTGATGACAAGTTTCTTCCTGTGTGACAAGATAAAGCCATGCCATATGAAATTACTTCTACTAGTCAAACTGTAGAGCAAATTTTGTTACTCATGGCCCACTGTGAAGTAGCTCAGATGAGAACTAGTGATGACCAGATTGATAATTGACACAGTACGAAGACTTCTGTCAGATGTCCTTGCTGTAAAGGAGGTTGGAGGGATTGAGATCTGACTAGATCTACTTTAATAATCAACAAAAAAAACCCAATTTCTTTTCTACCAGCAAGAAGGGCATACAAAAAAAGAAAAAAATAAAAAAAARTACAAAAATATAAAGGATAGGAGYWGTCGATGCTTTATTTACCCAGGATATTTTATTCTGAAGAGCATGGTGGGTTTAATAATTTTCATTCAACTCTGGCAGAAAGGGTAAATATAAAAAATTTGCAAATAAGTATGAAAGAAATTAATACTGCATATTGATGATATATGAATATATAGTTAGAAAGTGAATGCAATGGCTACCATAAGCATAAAAAATTGCTGTTACAGTGAGTAGAAAGTTTGCTGTTGAACAGAAAATTTGTTTAGTCTTTAAAGTTATAAAATCAGTCTTAAAATCTTGAAAGATCAAGGATACCACATGATACAACCTTTGAGATCCTGGGCGGCACCTCACACGTTGTTGGAAAGACACAGAATTAAAAATTAATAGATGATCTTCATTTTCTTGAGAAAAAAAAAAAAAAAAAGACCACTAGTCTTCTACCTGAAGGATTAAGGGAGAGAAGGAATTGTCTTATACCATTGATGCAACCAATAACAGAAAGAGACTAAAACAGCCAGGAGAGTGGGGCTCTGAGTGTAAACCAATGTGACACCACATAACTTTGTCTGCTGTGGCCATTCTCAAAAGGCAAGTGGGTGTCTGACATCTGGGAAAATGAAAAGCAAAAAGAAAGGCTACAAAACAAGATCCATCAAAAGTRAAACAGGATAAGGAGTTGTCACATGCCAGAAAACTGTGCACAGTATGAAGAGAGGATTGATAGCAGCATGATTAGCACAGAGAAATTTTTCATGGAACAAATGGAAAGCACTGCAGCTGAAGATGAATGAGCTACTACTCTAGAAACAAATGGAGCATTTATTAATTAAGCCAGAAACAGGTGCAGTGGAAAGTATGGCAGTCAAAACCAAGCACTGGCAGAGCAGCCAGACACACTATTTAAGATACTCTTGATAGAATGGCTTTTGCCCCAAAGCCAAACACATCAGGCAAAAGTSAGTGGTAGTTAATAAATTGGGAGGGGAAGGGAAGRGGAGGAGAAGAATGTCTTTCAAGTGTATTAGAAGGATGAAGAAAGCAAAAAYGAATCAAAATGTGTCAGATCTTCAGGCTTATCAGGAATGACATTGCAATGAAATAGTTCAGAAAATTCTAGGAGATTGTTTCCAGGGAATAGAAAGATTCCTAAAAAAACAGAGAATTGAGCTGGAAAAAAAAAATAAATCCTAGTTATCCCAAATTAGTCCTGTCTTTAGGATTATAGATTAAGAAAGAGAGAGCACAGAAAGATGAACACAAAAAATGCCTGACAGTAGGAAGACATGTTTGGCCAAGAAACCCTCAATATCCCTTTCTTTTAGGAAAAAAGAAGCTGGCTTAATATATTTATGTCAGAAAACAACCCCAAAAAAACAACTAATCCAATAAAAGATGAGCAGAAAATCCAAGCAGTTCTGAGAATTTTTAGAACTCAAATTCAAAGCTATAAAATTAATTGGAATTGTGTCCTATGTTATCTGAGGAAGATGGTCAAGCAAACCACAGGCTGCCTCACAGGGAATAAGCAAAAAAAGTTACAATATCCACAGAGGGTAAGCTGACCTATCCCGATGGCTGACCAAATGTGGAGGATATCAAATTATTTGCTTCAAAAACACATTCTGCAAACACATGATTCAAATATTATTACAGAGTTGAGAGAACTTCTTTTAATCCCAAGAAACACAGCAAGACTCCAGGATATCTTGCCATCAAACACTTGTCCTTTCTGAAATCTTCAACAACATTCCTCTASCTGTTCTTTACAGAAACTCTTTTAGTCTCTTTTTATTCTATCTCAATTATTACAGTAGTTTTAAATATGTCAGCAACTTCCATTTAACACATTGGTCATCAAATCCAGATAATCCAGATTAAAATTAACATTTTTGTATTTCATTTGTTTTTATCTATATTGACTCAAGATGGCTGTTAAAAATTTTCAATAAACATCTTTTTCAAAGTCAAAGCAGCATATGATTGCTTTAAAAAGTGTACAAGTATATTTGTATATATGTATAATTGCTAAAGTTGTAAGGACAAAAATRTTTTATCTGCAGTAAGGTCAGAAGATAAAATAGGTAGATTGTGTAGTGTTGACAACATAAGTGGCAAAATTTGAAGCACATAACTAATGTCTTAAGACCTGATTTAAAGCTATCATATTAAAACTATCTTATCTTAGTAAGAATATTCTTAAGATTCTATCTATTTAATTTTTTTCCCCAGTGCTTGGATGGAGGGCTTATAAAAGGTTTTTCCAGAAACTCAATGAATAGAAAGGTATCAAAAAGATAATATCATAWTAAATGTTGATATGAAATATATTTCCAGAGTCAAAAGCATCCAAYCTGAATTTTCAGGCTAGGGTCAGTAAATTTTTTCCTGACAATTTTCAAGGCCAATGTAATGTTCTTACAAGATGGAATAACAATGAATGTCTGTGCTAACATCCAATAAAACTCTAAGGATGTGTATTTGTGAGGMGAGATGCTTCCATAAGCTTCAGCAAACTCAAACAGTTGACTTTATTTGTTKATGTAGTAAAGAGTAAGCTCTATTCCCTTCCTTCCTGCCAAACTTGACTACTAATTGCTTTCAGAACATTTACACATTGTCAGAAGTGGTATGAGACCGAAGATGGAGCAATTATTTTCTACAGGTTATTTCTGAGGAAACACTACAGAGAAATGTCACCCATTGAAGCAGCATGGAAAATRTTTTCAGAATCACAGAGACTGCTGAAAAAGCACCTGAAATGCACACGGTCATGTCAAGCCCAGAAGCTCAAATGCTTTGGATAATATTTTAAAATGAGAAAGAAGCAAATAAAAAACTTTTGGGACTCTCTGAATACACATCTGAGAGAGACAGTGACCACATAAAATGCTATTTATAAARGTAGAATAGTCTCATGAATGAGCTGGTCAAACTAAGTTACACTAAAGAGCCATTTGCTGGTTTAACTCYATAATTTATTGTGAACCCATAATCCATTCTTAATCCATTCTGAGACCAATAAAAATGAGTAACAGAACCTGAACAAAAAAGCATCAGTAAGGATTTATGAACCAAGTACCTTCAGCCTACAGAACCCACTGCAGTCCTGCAATGGGTTTTTGTGGTCCCCACAACRCTCTGGGGGAACCCATAGGGAGAGATTAGAGCAGGTGCTGGGTGATGTAATCCAGAAGAAAAAAACGAACCTGCAGGATTAAGTGGAAACACAGTTTCATAACTGCTTTGGAAGAAAAAATTGCCCTATATCCAAATAAAAATTATGTATCCAAATAACTTCCCTGTCCTAAGGAAGACAGAAAATCKCTGTCAAGAGAAACCCTTACATAGTCAAAGAATAGAGGTGGTTACTTTGAACCAATTCTAATATCTCGCATTTTATTTAATTATAACATAAAATATTACTGTCATTTTAATTCTTCTATTTTAAATATTTAATTATCATTTWAAATAAAATTTCTATTGATAGTTAAAAATAAGACCAGGGACTTGTTTATATTATTTTCTAAAAATTTATATAGTATACATCMTATATTTCCATCTGCAAAAATAAAAGACCAGTTGTGTGCTGCTTGTGCACGTGTTTTCAAAGGCAATTTCAGTGCATTATGTGAAAAAGAACTCCTGCAGTTCCACAGGTTTCTTACATTGCCAACAGAGAAAAATGTATTAAAAAGAGTTGTGAGTCATAACTCCGTGGTGAATGACATTCAAACACTGGCACCATTTATGAAATTATGACCATAAATTTCAATACTTTTTTAACCACAGGAATCTGGCTTTTATCACTTTCATAGATGTGTACTATGTCCTTACCATTAATATTTCACAAAGAGCAATTTTTTCACTCAAGCATACTCTTTCTGATTTTGAAGGAAGATGAGGGTTCAAAATCTCAGACAGTGACACAAAGCAGTGACACAATTAATTGATTGAATCAATTGATTGAATCAATTGATATCAAATCATTATTTTGCTATATTTAAAGAGTTTAGTGGAGAATTCATCAGGGAGAAAACTGATAACTGTGTGATAACATTTCCCAGAGCTGAAAATATCTATCTTCTCTTACACCTTAATTTAAAAAAGGAGGGTTCAAAAACAGATGAGCTAAGAAAAGGGGTGGGTAAAGTAAATAATGAAGAGTATTTATGTGTGGAATTACTATGAATGGAAAACAACAGAATAAGAATTCATGCTTTGTATTTCATGACAGTTTTTACATTACACACATAGAGGTTAGAGGTGAGGGAAAATGCTTTATGTCCAGTAATGCCTTTCTCAGCCAAATAATTTCCAGAYTAATTTAGAAATCAGGCTTCAAGTTTCATAAGTATAAATCAAAGGTAGGTCTAATTCTCTTATAAAATGCAACTTAAAAAAAAAAGTACAAGTGACTGGAATTGGGGTTACTGTAATTGTGATGAAATCTTTTTTGTTCTGAAGTTATCTGGCAGCATGCATAAACTTGACTAGGGGCTCCACCCCCTGCCTCTGGAGACCRCCTGCAGCCTGCATAAAGAACACTAAGAAATAAGTACTGCTCTGGAAAGTCTCAGCCAACAATAGAGAAGTTTYAAAAATTGTTAGGGCTGAAGTATCATAGCATAGCTCTGGAAGAAAWATCAGGGGGGTTGGCAGTAATTCTGGCAATTGGACTGGTGCTATGYGTTTTTCTTCTTGCCATTCAAGAGCTGTAGAAATCTTTCACTCACCCAACCTGACCAAAGAGACCAGTGGTATCCTGAAATGTATTAAGGACAGCATTTTCAGAAGGTTCAGGAAGTGAACCTTTCCTTCTGCACCTCRAGCACTGAGTCCARTTCTGTGTTTCCCAGTACAAGAGAYATGGACATTCTTKATTCTCTAACACATATYTAGGAAGATGATTGGATACTGAAGCACTTCATTTATGAGGAAAATCTGAGGGGAATTTTTCTGTTTAGCCTGGAAAGTACTGACAGAACAGGATGGAGGTAAACTGTTCTCAGCAGTGCCAAGCAATAGGACAGAGGCAACAGGCAGAAAATGATGCTGASGAAGTTCCRCCAGAATATGAGGAAGAACTTCTTTACCATGCAGGTGCACTGGAACAGATTGTCCAGAGAGGCTGGGAATTCTCCCTCACTGAAGGTATTCAAAAGCTGCCTGGACAAAGTCCTGAGCACTCTCTGTGGGACTTTGCTTGCATAGGGAGGTTGGACCAGATGACCTCCAGTGGTCCGTCCCAGCCTTACCTGTTCTGTGGTTCTGTGTATTCCCTGAGTGTCATATACACAAATCCCTTTAAAATGAAATGTCAGCTRAAAGGCTGACAGGATACTCAAAGCACTTTGGCCTGGGATGGGAATTAAGAAACTGTCTACCAACTTTTTTTTAAAGCCTGTCACTAGACTTCACTCAAACTGTTCTATTTCCCAAGGCACTAATGGAGCTGCAGAGGGGTAAATAAACATAAAAGAGACAAGAGCTGGTGTGCTTCATTATAAAATATGGCACAGMCTGGCAGAATAATGAATATGTTATTGTTTCATCAAGAACAACCAAATGTACCTGATTTAAAGGGGATGGAGGGGAATAGGGGAAGAAACAGCTTTTTATAATATTAAGCCCATGAGAGCTTTTCCTTGTAAAAGTAATTTCTTCATTAAAACTGTAATTGAAATGGGACGTGCTGTTCAACAAGTTCGGTGTTTTATATATGCCATAGAAATCCCACAACGTGTCTCAAAATGAAAATCATATTAATCACTGACGTCCTAATCCTCCTGATATAAGATCTATATTCAGGGATATGTTCTCTTCTGAAACACCAGAATCAATTCTGAAAATGAGATTTTAGATTAGCTCTTTAGATAGTCTACTCATAGGCTCATCCATATGAAATTTGTTATGTGCTTTCACAGCATCTGGGGATAAAAAGCTTCTCACAGTGCCTGCATTTGTCATACATGGTTAGAAACCTAAGGTACCATTCATACACTTCACTTTGTAGTTCTTCTGAAAACATCAATCACAATCTGCCACCCTTTYCTGCAGCGATTGGACAAGTCACTGTTCTGAACACAGCATAAACCTCAAGGTCATTTTTCCCTAATTATTTTGGTCTGCTCCAGAAACTTCATAAAAAGTTCATAAAAAAGCTTGTGAAAAAGACAGGTTTTTAAAAAGAGACATTTTACTATCTGACATCTTTACTTTCTRTGCATTGCTCTTTATTTGTTCTTTTGACTGCATTTTACAGCAAGGTGTAGTTTCCAATAATAAATCTGYTTTAGAATTCCATCAAAATTGCCATGTATATGTGTTTCACTATAAGCAGTAAAGCACCAGAACCTATCTTATTTTCTAATTCCGTTTTCTTTCAGTCCACATTCTTTTGAAAGGAATTTTTAATACAGTTTCTCCTCACAATTCAYAGGGACAATACAAGTAATAAGAATGTGTAAGGTGTGAAAGGGTCTTTCACTTGGTAATCTACAATACTGGGGGAACGTTTCAAATACATGCAAGAGATAGTCAAACCAATGCACATGGTTTTTTTGTAAAGGAACAAGTTAGTCTAGTAAAATAAAAATCTTTCAATCCATAAAAACCCATGAGGTATACTTTGTTGAACAGAAAATCCATAGCATTCCAAACTTCTTAGTCATGTCTTAAGGTCAAAAGAACTCTATCCAAGTTTTACAAAGCAGAAATAGGTATAATGGCATTTCTGTTGTTTTCATATTTCTTTTGAAAATAAATTCTTCTGCGCTTTACAGACAAAGCAGAAATGTGAATAATAAGATGCAAATGTTCTTCCAAGATGTTTTAGCACCTTCAGTATRGCATTTGCAAAACCTGTATTGTCTTAATCACTTTCTTTAGAGGCTTGCAAAAAATACAAAGTTCCATGCTTTCCACAAATGTGGAAAACTAATCAAATACAAAACCACACTGTGCCCTGTATGGTTCCCATCTTGTTTGCAGTTTAAAGGATCAACTTGAACAAATATCAGCCCCAGTTTTGAAGGATTTAGAAGCTAACTCTCCCATGCATCTTTTTGGAAACCCAAAAGTGTATGGATTTACAGATATTCCAGGTAAACTGCCAACATCTGGGGATAAAGAGATTTTTTCTTTGTTAAATATAATAGACACTATGTACAAATATAGTCTTTACATCCCTCCAGAGACACAAATTATAAAAAAATTACTTATTCCAAAAACGTGTGCTTTTTCTAATAAATTGCTAAGTAATTTTTATACTTTTTATTATTCATCCGCCTTGATTTTATTATAAAAGTATAATTTATTATTATGAGGTCTTTGAATGCAATGAATCCTTGAACTGAAGATAGAAGTGGAACCTCAGATGTTAAAAAACTCAAAAATTGTTCAAATCAAAACAAACAAAAAAAYCCCAAAACWAAATTCTACTAGCAAAATTAATTTTATTTCTTTTTCTTTTTCTCTATTGAAAATTATAGTTACGTTCCTCCATTTTAAATGTTTCTCAGAAACAGTGGCTAGAAATTTTCGGGAGATCTGTTTGTTTGCATAACAGGTAGTACAGGCTAAATAGAATGTCTCATTCATATTCCTAGAATTAAAAAATCTTTTCTTTTGTGTTTGCACAGTCCTGTAGTATTATTTGTGCGCRGTCTCTCTGAAATGAGAACCAAAAGATACATAGGACCAAGAAAGAAAAAGAAATAGATCTCCTGGTCTCCAGAGTGATTTCAGAGAAGCATGGTGGATATTTAAAGTGAAAAACTTTTATACCAGCAAAAAACCTTTTTTTGCCCCATGCTGTCAATTTAAAGAACAATGCAGCAATGTCAGTTGATTCTAGGCCACWAAATCTGAGATAACAGTCCATTAAACTGTGAATTTCCTTCTCCCCACATACCTAAGTAAACTTATCCTGAATTTCTGAGAATTTATACTCTGTTTTTCTACCTTCCTTTTCCATTTATATCACCATGAATACTTAGCACCTCTGCTGCAGGGTGTCACAGGGTATAGGAACAGAAGATGGGCATAGCAAAGAAGAAGGGAATTGAGTTAAAGAGAAAACTAGAGCTTTAATGAGGAACTAGCAATCCATCTTGCTTCACAAAACACAGCCAGGGGTAGATATTTTTCTCTTGRAATTACATGTGTATGTGTCTGAAATAACTCATTCGAAACCTGCTCCCCCTGAACTAATCTTAATTGGAAAAGGGCATTGTTCAGTCTGCTGCCACACAAAACACCCCAACAGAATCCCTCTTAATTCAGGCTGCCTTTGCCACGTCTTGCTCTGCATTTCAGTTTTGTCTGTGGAAGAGTCTTCCTAAAAGAAACTCATTCAAGCACATACTTAAGTTTTCACACCCTCTTAAACCATAATGGGAAAGCTTAAAATTAAGCTCTAAAGGTCAGATTTCTAAAGGAATCAATACAAGTTAGGCATCTCACCTTATTAAGCATTATTTGAAAATTCCATCTGTGCATTTTGGCTGCTAATTTTTTATCTGTGAGGATCTAGACCTAATTACTTTCCTGCTCATGGATGACCTCAAAAAGTCTAGTGGTTAATTGTTTTCCTGATTTAGGGCATGAGCATGGTGACCCCTACATGATACTGAAACATTCTAGCAGCRTTAAGGACACTTTTGTGGATTTATGATGCTTAAAACGTAAATGTCAAATCTATTACAGAGATCTAGGGGCTGCAAAGAGGGTAAATAGTCATAGTTCCTTCAGTTGTGGTAGAAACACATTGATTTTCATGAACTGAAGGTCTGATTCAAATCCTTTAAAGCTGAATTAGTTATTATTGTATTTGCAAGCTGTGAGAATGTCACACAACTAACTGGCTTTACAATTGCAGCACATCTCGACATTTAGCTTTTGCCAGAAGTGTTGCTATTAAAAATACGCATGCATGGTAGACCTGCTTCCCTGATGACTGGCTCATGTGAAATAAGACATTCTGAAGGCAGAGAAGGAATGTGAGGGACATCAACAATCACAGTATGACAAGGAAGAGAAACAACCAAGGTAAAATAGCCTCCAATCAAACATTTAAAAAGTGTTAATTATTATTAGTTGTGGAGAGGGAATACTAGTTCAACTCACTACAATTTAGCTTTTACAATTACTGCACAAGAAATGTTGTGCGATGGCTTTGCACCAATATGCAAATGCAAAAAGGTTCTCCAGGCTTTTTGTATGCAGCTCTGAATTCTGTTGGAAGTGGTTGGTTTGTGACAATGTCCTCTTCTCACTCTCTCCCCCCTTGGGAAGAAGCAGTCTGGATTTCCACAGTGCTTATGAATCTGCACAGCTTGAGTGGAACCGGATTCCTCCTGTGTGTGTGAGGAGCTGAGAGGATCCAGTAACCTGTGCTGTAGGGAGATGAGCACTGTGTGAAGTCAGTAGGTATTTTTTTTTTAAAAAAAAAAGGTATGTTATCCTACATGGTATAAATAAATGCACATCCCTGGCAACCCAAGAAGTACATGTTACCACCAAAAGTCTTTGAACTGGTAATTATGTTAAAAAAAAAAAAAAAGGAACACTTGCCAACTGAAGCTGTTGAAATATAACATCAGGTGATTGAATCCCTAAAGGATGTACAGCTCTTAGTTTTATACCACCTTCTCCACATCCTCAGAAAATTAAGAGATCACAGAAGCAGAGGCAGGCCCTCAGTCATACAGCCTCTCCTGGCAGAGACCTGGCCCAGTGGTATGGAATCAGCCCTCAAAAATCACCCCCATCCCTAGGCTGTCTCTGGAGAACACCTACAGTAAATTGTTCATCACTGCATGTTTMTCCAACACATCATTTGCTCCACTTGGTTCAAAGGCAGTCATTGCCATCCTTAGARGKGGAGTGAATGCACAGGTGAGGCCTTTAGCACTCTGYCCCTCCCCTACCTCAGAAAGTCATACAGGACCACTCAKGGCAGTTACTTTGAGAAGAACTGTTAACTTTTCTTAAAAATCTGTTCTCYTATAAGTCTTTTACATCAAAAATCTATAAAACTTTAACCAATAATAACCTTTATTTTTCTCTTCTTTCTAAGAACAGTGACTGCACAACTGAGCACTTCCCCAGTTGGTTACAATTTTAATTTTGAGAAACTGCGGGACAATTAATGACAATAAAAAGAAAAAACACTAGCACATTTGTATAATTATGAAAAAATAATAACAGAGAAGCTTTAAAGTATCAATAATGCAGCCAAATAAGCTAAAGGAAATATTTACACATCAAAGAGAATTATCTTAGTGTTCAAGATATACTCTGTAGAGTATAAAAGAAACAAATGTAAATTCCCCTCTAACATACTCTGGTTAAGATAATAGAAGAGTAATCAAGAACATGAACCTTCTTGGGTGAACTGGTATGTTGCAAATACAAGATTACCCACATGAGTTCMTGAGGTAGAGCATGTGAAAATTCTMAGCAGCTTCTGCCTTCTGTTTACAAACTTCTAAGAGCTTAGTCATTTCTCCAGCTCCTTCAGAATAAAAAATTTTTGAAATATCAGCTTTTCTGTTTGAAAGATGTTGCCACAAAAAGCTTCAAATCATGACTTACAAGCCATACGGCTTCTCCAAATATATTAAATATGAAAACCAGAGACTTCTATAGGCTTCTTTTTCCAAGAAGAGGAAAGAAGAGATCATTTTTTTCATTAAGATTCTCACAGGGTTTGCAATTAGAAGGGCTGCCTAAAGTTGGCAAAGCAGTGAAGGAAGTATGCCCAGTATTTCAGGACTTAATGGAAGTATTCATACCTCTTGCTGCTTTTTCCCTAGAAAATCATATGAATGAGAACAGAAGAAACAAGATTTAGGCAGCTGAGTCACTCTCCATGCTAGACTGATCCCATGGCTCACTCTCAGCCTTTCTGTTCTCTTTTTTTCAAAAGATTGTTCAACAGGTCCATTAAAACTTTTTGCTTCAAGAAAATGCTCTCATTGGCTTGCAAGAAGCTAAGGATTCGCATGAAAAATATTCACAAAAAGCATTCTGATCTGAGTGCTGAACATGCCTAAAGTTATTCCAGGTATTAAAATTTTAAGATTCTTTAACCTAGTAAAGCATTAATTAATTAGTTCCCTGACAAGGCTTTTGATGATCAGATAATGGTGATATGTCTGGTCCCAACTGGTGCAGTAAGACAATGTTAATCTCCAGTATGAGGGTCTGGAGTTTGGGAGGGTTTTTTCCCCTATTTCTCTTCCTCAGTGTGCAGCCAAGTGATTGATAGAACATCCTGAGCTGCTAAAAGAATGCATTTTCCTGGGTCATCTAAGCAGCATCACTATTAGCATAACGGGGCCAGCCCAGTGCTTTGGTGTAAAAATGAGTCATGTTTCATTTYGGAAATCATGCAAGAAAAGTGCTAATAATGCCTTGAAGAAACACATAATGTGATTTTTATGAATCACACCTAGCAACTTATTGTGAGTTTGTACCAGATGGATTTCTGATTAAATTTCAGCTAATTTAGGAACCTCTCCACACTAAGAGATGTCCATTTAAAGCCTGATGAAATATACATGGGATTATCAAGTGCCAGGTGATACCAACAGCACTTGTAATTTGTCAAGTATTTCAGATGACCCAGAAGCAAGACCTTTGCAGCAAGTACCTTCTTTCTGCTTAAGAAATTTTGCACTACTTTTCTGTTTTACCAGCTTCCCTGCTGGTTGCACTCTTAATCACARATAAATTCCTAAAATGTCACCACTGATGTGTCTGCTGTACTCCCCACAGAAGGATAAAATCTTTTCAATAAAGGGACTCAGTACAGATTACAGATGGATAGATAAGCAACACCATCTTTATTCCAAGAAAAATTGATGCAGCATGAAAAAAATCAAATAAGTCATCTATTTCAAGTTGTTGGTGTCCTTTCAAAGCAAAAGACCAAACTGGCTTAACAGCATTTAAAAATTACTTGCATGCCCCCAGGGTTTCCACATGGCATTTGCAAGAGCATTTACCAGTTTCCTAATTGYAGCAAATTTAGYGGTTTGGTTTTTTTGTGTTTTTTTAGTCTTCTTGCTTCACACTATAAAAAACTTTCTATTTTTAACTCYGGATAATTTCTCTTCTAGTCTGTTTTTTCATTTGCACTCCTATTTTAATCTATTACTCTTATACTTTCTAAATTACTGTTAAATCCCAATATGCAATTCACATACTTCTAAGTAAATTACTTGCCTTAAAAATACAGATTTCCCTTGGTGCTTCAGCACAGGAACATCTCAAATACATAAAGATGACAAAGAACTCCAGTGCCCAAATTACCAGACTACAGGTGATATGCACAGCATTTAAAGCCTTGAATTTGTAGTTGTATTTTATTTTGAATAGAGGAATAAAAACTGGCTGGCATCATCAAGCCTGAGAGTTATTGTGAGCATGAAGTGAGTTTTGAAACCTCGAGATAGAGGGTTTCCACAATTCCATTAAACTAGGGAATTGAGTCAAAGATGTTCCCATTACTACTGCACTGATACAACAAAATGAAATATGGAGCTATTTTCACATATCTCTGCAATGATGAATGACAATATAAACACAGATGTACCTAGAAAAACACAACGTGTTGGAGTTATATGCTGGATAGAAGTTATGGGAAAACTCTGATTCTTTTAGATAAGAAGTTTAAAAAATAAGGAAGGGGAAAATAATTATTCATTAGAATGTTCTTAATAAATCCCAAGGGATGGTAGATTGAAGCTGAAGATGTGCACAGCTCTGCAAAGACTCATAGTGCAGATAAAGAAGTCTGGGTGAAACTGCAGTAAGTCATTGACTTCACCATTTCATTGCCCAACTGGAATTGTTTAAGCATTCTCAACATACCAAAGAATGCCCCGTTAAAACTTAGACATTACATTTATTCATGGGACTGGTTATGCAGATTACTCTTGATTGGTTTAAGAACAGAAAAAATTGCACAAAAGCTCAAGTTAATTTAATGTTAAACATGAAAAATTGAGCTCTCTAAGGGAAATGAGCTTTTAAAGAAAAAGATTTCTCCTCAGGCATTAGCTTGGCCATATTGCAAGCAATATCATATTAAGGTTGCATTATGATATTAAAAAAAAACTAAAGCAATTTGAATTTAATTTGAAACATAAGAAATAAAGCCCGTCACATTATTATTCATTGATTCATTGATTTTAATGCCTGAAGAAAAATTTCTGATAGCTTGTACTAACATTATGGGACACAGAACTATGCACAATAATTTCTGCATCAAGTTTGCAATTTATAATAGAGCATTATAGGTATTATTTTGTATAAATCTGTTTTATTCTATGTGTTCAAAAAGGACAGCTAAAATTCTCAAAAGATGAAGCTATATTCCAAATTATAAATGTGATCCTATTATTATTATTCAAGAAGTGCTCAGATGCCTGGGCTGAACTCATATCTTGACTGTGGTCCACACAGTGCAAACATGCTACAGAAAACCAATTTCTTTTTCAAAGGGGAGATTGGTATCCAGTGACAGACAAAATAGAGGCATATGATTTAGCTGAAGGTCAGAGGCAGAACTTGAGACCTGCTCCTGTGTCCTAGCTACAGAATTACACTGCAATGAAGCAGAGTCATCTTCTCTCAAATGTTACCCATGTTTTCTTCAATTTATTAACTCCTCAGGGCTTTTTTCCATGTACTGAATATTTATTGCTGTCAATTTTTCTCTCTCCCAAAAATTGATGTTGTGGTTCTGTTTTTTTTTAAAGAATAAAGAAAATATCAAAAATCTGCAAATTATGGGCATTCTGAAATGGCAGGCTGGACACATGCTAACCTTAGAGGTACACTCATGAGAGGCCCAGCCTCAACACTGCTTGGTGAGCTCCGTTCCAATGCTGACAGAGAAGTGTGGTGTGGCACATTTTGTGYCTTTATCAGATTTGTGGTTGTATCAATTACTATTGCAGAAGTAGCTGACAATTTAGCTATTCTGCTTTTCTTGTCCTCGATGTTGTTGCTCAGCCTATTTCACACTATCTTTCAACAAGATGTTCAAAATCTTGAATATCATACATCCACTTCATGAATCAGTCACCCTGAACCAGCCTACAACAATTGGCTCAACAAGAAATAGTTCAGCCTAAATTGTATTTTTATAACAAAAAAAAAAATCATTAATAAGTCATTATATACACYGAGCAAGAAATAAAGGGAGAGAAGAATAATCACATTTGTTTCAATTATTCACATTTGTATGACATGAAAAGATTGCGCACTGCTGAAACATAATAAAGCTTGACAAAAGGCAGCCTAGTGCACAGGCAGCAGCTTTCCAATCAGGAGAGTACATCCAGGTCTCCGTGTTGGCTACAGACACAAGCTATGTCAGTTTTGTTCCTGTGCATCTGTGACAACTGCCAYTGTGTACAGTGTGTGTGCACCTATGTGGTTCTCCCTAGAGAGGTCTCTGGGGACAAATGAGTGCCTGGACAAGGGGTAGTGGTCTAAAACTGAAAAGGAGCARATCTAGATCCGGTATTAGGAAGGAATTCTTTATTGTGAGTGTGGTGAGATGCTGAAATAGGCTGTCCCGAGAAGCTGTGGATTCCCCATCCCTGAAAGTGTTCAAGGCCTGACTGGGTGGAGCCCTGAGCAGCTCGGAGGTGTTCCTGCCCATGGTGGGAGGTTGAAATTAGAGGAACCTTTAAGGTTCCTTCCAACCCAAACTATTCTATCATTCTGTGAACAGTGAGCAAAAGAATGCTTAAATTGCAACAGAAATCTGTATTTTGACATTTCTAAGGAACAGCACATAAAAAATTATTGTAATGGGGTAAAATAATTATTTTAATGATGACTTAATAATCACAGTAAAACGCAGAATGAACTTTTTGTATTTCAAACTATTAGATATGTGACTATCACAGAGTACAATTAGGTAATAGGTCACACTGAATTATTTTTTTATTATTATATCATTGGAAAAGAGTACATAAGGGAAACATATTATTACCTAATATAGGCTCAATGAATGTTCAAAGCATATAAAAATTAATWTTAAGGGCCTAGAGGATAGTAAATAAAGGAATTTACAGAAATTGTGTATTTTGTCAAAATTAGTCTGCAGAAATAGAATKAACAATTCAAGTCAGGTAATGTGATTTTAAATTTAGGAAATTGGGGGTTGAGGACACTTCATGTAGTATATTTGTACATGTCTGTCTGTGCTCACAAGCTCTGTGCATGTATCTGTGTGTTTGTGTGGGCACACTTTCAGATGTGTGATTTAAGTTTTCTTCTTAGTATTCAACCCATATCTGCGAAGAGTGATCCATTCAGATACAAGAAGTTTGGTTCATCTATCATACTTACACAAAACTTGCTAATTTCTTCAATTATAACACAATGAAATTCTGAGCCTGGAACTTCCATAGTATCTCAATTCGGACAGAAAATAGATGTTCAATATTGGGCTAAAGGTGAGGCTCTGAAATCAGTAGGCCTAAGACTTCATTACTTGTATTCAGTTTCTACCTCAGACTGGTATTTTACAGCAGCTAATATCTGAGATGATTGAATTGAAAAGCAATTCTCCTTTAACACATAAGTCAGGTGGGATTTTATACACATCCATTTTTAGCAAATGGAAACCAATTACTGAGTGCATTATTATTTTGTAAAGCACAGCATGTATTAGGAGAAAAACTAAACAGATTTACAATGCTTCAGATGGGGAAAAAATGACTACTGGTGAGGGATTTCAAAACTTTCCCATTACTTTCTTTTATAGTCCAGTTAAACTCAGTGGAAAGAAATGAACTGRTCTTTATGGTAACTGACTATGAGCAGCATATGTTCATTAACTCTTTAGAGTATTGGCAGATTTTAATTTGTTTATTTCTTCCAAGTAAATATAAAAAAAAATTTCTATCCTCTTCCTCTCCCTGTCTTGCTATGGCACAGTGCATATAATGAAAACTGAGTTTGTGTGGTCTCTTGCTTTCCCCATCTGTGGAGAGTGAATACATTTTGATCAGTGACAGCAGGTGCATTGGAAGTRGGATGGGTTTTGAGGAAATCTAAATCAGGTGCAAAACAACTTAAATCAATAAAGCTATGCCAATTTATACCAGCTGAAAAACACTACTGTATTTTTAAATTATTACAAAGAAATCAATGGTAATTTCTAAAAAATGGATAAACAATTATTACACTATGCTCAGATTTTAATTAATGTAAAAACCTGGCTTGCAGATTAATTTAATTAATRTTTTCCTTTGACTTTGTAGTGTTTTGGCATATACTGTCTGTTTTCCTGTTGGTTCTTATGCAAAGTTACCAGGCAGGCTACAAGAGAACCCCAGAATGTAATGATTTAAAAGTACGTATTCACATATAGGACAATTTTTCACTAATTTCTATTGTATAGTGAAAATGTAATTTTCTGGCATTTAGAGTAATTAATAGAATTATAGAACTGCTAAGACTGGAAAAGACCTCCAAGATCATTGAGTCCAATTACTTAAATTGCTCTCAAGAGTACAAAGCCAAAGTTTGCTGATATGACAAAGCAGGAAAGAATATAAAAACAATGATACAGGAAGGTTTGAGTACCTAATCCCCYTAATTTACATTATAATTATGTTGACATCTTATTCCCCATTAATAAAAGCTAGAATAMTTTATTTTATTGAAATGCTGTCTCTAAAACTATAAATGTATTACCAAAGAAAATGGATCTTCCTTTTAATTATAATTTTTGAGACTGAATTATATTCCAGGTAACSAAAACTCCTTTAATAACAGTGACCTTCTTTTTGTATCACAATAAAACAGTAACACTTTTCATAATGAACAGTTCATTTTGCATAAGTTGTTCATTATAAAACTGAGGAAAACATATTACTGAGAAAGTGAGAACATAAAATACTTGTCAAATGTAAWACCTTACAAATTTTCTTTTGGGAAAGTATATAAAGGATTGTCAGAATGTTGGATTCTTAGCTGTAGGCAAAAGAAGTAGCTCATTCTGTTTTAAGAGTGGTGGCATACACTGCATAGACAATCAATTATAATTGGCATTTGGTTAGGAGTTTCCACTGAGTAGAAGATAAGCACTTTCTATTGTCAGTTGCTGATCAATTCTTTCTGTGAATCTAACTCAAAGATTGTATTTTTGTTCTAACTTCCTTCTAGATGCAAGCAGTTTAATTAAAATGAAGAAGCAATCCTAGTTATTGTCCCCTATTATTAATTCAGTGGAGTTTTTTAGTTTACTTCCATGTCAGTGGCTRTGCTCTCAATGGTGTGACAAAATGTGGACTTTTACAATTTCTGAAAGTATATAAAAACTTTCAGAATTTGACTGTAATGACAAAACACAGCCTATGAAATGACAAAAAATCAAGACTTTTCCAGCTATGTTTCAGATCAGTAGTGTCAGTATGAACAAGCAACATAGGAACATTTTCCTCACAAGAGGAAAATATTCAAACTTAAATGTCAACGAAGTAATGCTGGCCACTGCTGTAACTTTCTGTGAGGGACTTTGGTGCCTRCATTTAGACATTCTGGTTTGAAAAGGTTGTCTTTAACCTCCAGCTATTGTAAATTCACCTTTCATCTGCGGTTTACTTCACAGAAGTAAATAAGAATGCTTCCATTGATAAAAGGACACTAAGAGCAGTGTGTATAAGACAGATTTCATAACAACTTTCTATTTTTTGACTAATTTTTTTTCCAAATAAAAATAATATTATAATAGGAAAAGTAACATTTTTCTGCCCTTCATTACAAGATATGTAATATGTCATATACAAGATATGACAGAGAAATCCAAAATACATATTACAGATCTATTAATAATAAAACTTYGGTGTTTTGAAGTTGATTGTGGTCAATGAACTTCATCAACCTGTGTCTTAAAACAAATGGCARGTTTTATACATATTGTTTTGGTGTGTATCCTGATAGAACATAGTTCCAGCTGGTTTCTTCCAGCTTGTAGAACTTGTTTTATATATATATCTATATATATATTTTTTACTACAGAATAGTATGGTAAATTTGGTATTAATCAGGTATGCCTGCTCAAGATTAATTTTGCTTCTTTTTCTACCATAAGATTAACTTTCCTTCTTGTTTTATGTCCTCAGTATCATGCACAAAACTRCAGGGGAAGTCTTAGCACATCTTTGCAAGGATGCAGGATGTTTGTTGTGTTGGAAACTCTAACAGGTTACATCACAGATTTCCATTTGTCTGTTTCACCTTTGGAACATATGGACTGCTTTGCTTCAACATATTGTAATGAAGAACTTCAACCCTAAAAAAACAAAATTTTAGCATAAAAATATTTGTTGATACAGAACCAGTATAACAAATTATCATGATAGAAAAGTCATGTTCTTGAAGAACATAAAGATCAATATTTTTAGTCTGTTTTTTACAGAAAAATCACATGTGCTCCACCATTACCCCCTCCAGTTACAAAATAGCATTTTTCATTAAGCTTACTCTAAAGATTGCAATCCTTTTTCAAGCTTTTTCAATTCTTTCCCATAACAACCAACTAATAAAATGGATTTTTAAAGAAAAACAGAACAAATTATACTTTTCTACAAATCACAGGTTTTTGTCATCAAAAGACAGC
The DNA here is from genome assembly GCA_902810485.1 of Alauda arvensis. Lineage (NCBI taxonomy): Eukaryota > Metazoa > Chordata > Aves > Passeriformes > Alaudidae > Alauda > Alauda arvensis. The sequence goes on along the minus strand of CADDXX010000171.1, from coordinate 621,869 downwards.
AGCAGTTGCATCCACAAGTAGATGCTACAGCAGGACTGGAATGTGAATGTGCTCCAGTGAGCAATGCAAAAGAAAGGAACTTGGAACAGTTTGTTAGCTGCCATTCCCTTCCATAAAAATGCAGACCTGTGCYGGAAAGCAACACAGCTGCATTAGAAAGGACTTTATTGTGTTATTGAGAGCAGAGTAGAAGATTAAAATCACCTCTCTCAACCCTCTGGCCACACTTTGGATGATGCCACTCAGGGTACAGTAGGCTTTCTGGGCACCAGCACACATTTCTGGCTCATATCAAGCTTCTTATCAACCAACAGCCTCAGGTCTTTTGCCTCAGGGCTGCTCTCATCAGCACACTAAAGTCCTTTCTGCTACTCACAAGCAGTAACATTCYTAGCTGCTTTATATGCCTTCCCAAATAAGAGGTCTAATGGAGTAGATTCTCAGCATCAAGCAACACTAGTGAGGACAGAAAGCTGTTTGATACTGAGAGAAAGTGGTGAGCCTGAGTTTGAGATAGAAGTTTTTGTAGCACGAAGGTAATTGGAGGTAGTAAATAAAGATTGCTGCGTGATTAAAATATTCAGTGAATGCATTTATTTTTAGCCCAGGACTTAGGCTGTGACTAGAATGGTAAATTAAACATAACTGGGACCATTTTCTGGCACTGAAGGCAGCTGGATATAGAATGACCTCTGTCTRTRCTATTAAATTCTCTTTTCCTTACCGTTTTCCAGCCATGCTCAGGATTTCTGTGGAAAGTGTTTGCTGGTCCAAAACAGAGCCATACAAGGGATTTTTCCAACAGTTAAACAATAGAAACAATCAAGTTCCAATGCCCAAGAACTATTCATTTTTTTAGTACTTTAACATATTCATTTTATTTTATTGTATATATTTACTATAAAGGGACAAATTCCTCTTCTATTCCTGCTTGGCAWAGGAGCTGAGAACAAGAACTAACAATTATAGGAGGTTTTGTGTAGGTCAGGAAGCCAACAGGGTTTGTTTCACCAGATTTTTTGCAAAGGTGGCAAAGAAATGGCAACAGAAACCTAGGGATTTAGCCTTTCTTTCAGGCACAAAAGAAAATAATGATACACAAAACTTAGGCCAGAACAAAAGTTGATATAGCTCAGTATCCTTCCTGTAACAGTGACTGACTAACAGCTGACATCTGTGGATGAGAAGAAAATAATGATGGTTATTTTTGGAATATGTTTTCATATTCTGCTACAAAAAAGAAAAAAAGAAAACAAAAGAAAAAGCCAGATACAGCATGGGAAGTAAAAAGTTTKCTACTTGAATAGTAAATAAAGGAAATTTCTTTTTCCTAATGAATGCTGTACATTATGCCCCCATTTGAAATGTCCTAGGCTATGGAAGAGCTAAGACCCTCTCATATAGCAATTATTTTTGTTTCCCAGATTCTCCAAAGCATTCTCCTTTGATGTGCTTTTTCTCTTTCTAAGCTATGTGCTCATCAGTTGATTGGTGCATGCTGAGCCAGCCTTGCAGGGACAGATGTGTTCTCTGTCAATGAGAATATTAATTTCTTCTTTTCAATACCAATTTTTGCTGATCTGGTGATTTGCTTGACACCTCTGTTAAATTACATTGGGATTTMACCCTAAATTCAAAAGGTCTTTGGAAAAGATTGACTGGCAGGGGAACAGATGGACTGCAATTCAGTCAAAAAGTATCATCTTCAAAAAAGTTAATTGAACATTATCAGCTAGATATAGTCATAATCCTTTTCCTTTATATACACCTATCCAGAAATAATTTTTATAGGTGCTTCTATTTGCATACAATCCATTAGGATGATGTACTAAATGAAGATTCTTCAAAGCTYTAAAAACAATATATGTGACTTCAAGCTAATAAATAATCCATTTAACAAAAAACTRAAATGGAGAAACAGCCATTATTTTCTCTGTGTATGACAGGTTGAAAACAGAGTTAATAGGCTGCCATGTTTGGTATTTTGGGAGACAGCAATAGGGTCACATATGTCCTGTCAAGCAAGTTTTCCTGCAGTTACAATTGATATACTTAGCAGTCTTGTGAAAAGAAAGCAACTGTCAACCCCCTGATACCTCCTTCAGTATTGCTGAAGTGAATGGGAAGACTCCTACTACCTTCAAAACTATCTGAATTTTGGCACATTTTCCAAGCTGTTGTTTCCCATCAAGAAATAAAATTCTAGGATCAAGCTAGCTTTTACTTCTGCTCAGGAGTTACCCTTCCAAGTCCGGCTTGCTCTTTAATTAAGTGGGTTTCCTGGTCTCGTCCTTCCTGRTCTGTCAATGAGATCAGGAAGGAAATTCCTGGTGGAAATTCTCCTCCCCCATACTTCCTTGGAAAGGAATGCAGGGGCTGGGAGGCTACTGGGATGACCAGAGAATAAGGACTAGCACATGCATTGCAGAAAGCAGCAAATTTCTGCCAGCTGCTAAAGACACAGTCCAGGGATGCGCTCACACCATGCTTATTCTTAGAGGCATAGGCTGGACCTTTGCACTGAGAAACACTTCAAATGATCTATTMATTAAAAATACTATTCATATTACCTCTTTATTGTTTTTCCAACCAATTTTACATACATATGTAGTTAATGTATTAGAATATTGAGTTCTTAATGACTGCAACACAGCTGCCTAACTTAAATACATATCCAGTTGACAGCTGCACTTACTATTTTATTTCTAAAACCAAAAAATATCCAGACTACATAATACACAATYTGCATATTCAAAACTAATAGACTATCATATTTTTCCCAGCTAATAAATGCTGTCTATACATTTACCATGCAAAAATGGAGAACCTTCGACTCAAATATTGACTTAGTCACAGTTCATTCATTAGGCAGCTTTCTCAGGCTTAATTTTTTCCTGCTTGCAGTTCCAGAGGGCTGAACACCTTAATTTAGTCAACCCCATGAATTCTAGGGAAGTGGAACTACACTTAAGAGAAGAAATCATTCATACTTACATGGGAAAACACTGTAAGAGACCATTAATTATATATTCCTTCAAAGACATACATCTATAGTATAATTACAAAACACAAGACATTAAAAGACAAGATATTGTAAACAGGAATACATGAGACTTTTTCAGGAATGTTCTGTGCACTTTGAACATTTTACGTTAGCTGCACAATGATTTTTCCATCTTGATAAACTCTCYTTAATAGACTGCAAAATTCCCACCTCATTTACTTATCTTCTCAACTGAACAGAAGAATAAAAATAAAGGCCAGTAAACTTTGAAAATATACTTTATTGAATTTATTGCCATTCTAAACATAAAGAAATTAAGTCAATATTGTCCTGGCTAGATTGCTAAATGTGAGAGCATGCATATAGGTRCAGGCAGAACTTTTCCTGTCAGGGGTGTTATCACAAGGACACTAGACTACCTCTCTTTCAGCCTTCTTGGAAATAAATTATCAGAACCAGGTACCACTACTTTATTGCTCAGTGTGTCCTGAGAAGCAAATGCAGTAAATTCTGCTTCTGTGACCTTTTCAGTATTCTGTGTTTTGACTGAGTGTCCACTCTAGTCACAGGTTGCTGAGGTCACAAGCAGAAAAAGATAGGAATGGCAAGYGAATCAAATTACAGAATACTAAAAAGGTCAGAGTAGTACCATTTATATTACCCTTCACAGAACAGATGAGGCAGAAAAAGTTGTACCTCTGTCTCACAACAAAAATTTTAATGATTCAGTAAATAGCATTAGTGACAAATTCTCATTTGTGCAAAGAAGCTGCACTGTAAAGAAATAGCTATAATATCCTATGTTCACATTTGGAAGTATGATCCTGCTATATTTAAAAAATGAGTTTTTTGAAAGTTTTGTTTTGCAATAGCATCTTCCATTTCAGAAATAAACATGAATAGAGTTCTTGAAACAAATTTTAAAATTACATTCAACTAAACCAAATAAATTGATGTTATATCCATGTCATGACTTTTTCCAACTGTAATTTATACACATTGCAGTTGGATGCACTATATTTTATAAAAGGTTGTGGATTTTGATTGAAATCCTCAGGTAGCAAAGAGTCCTCTTGGGAATTTAAAAAAAAAAAATCACTACAAAATTTTTCTAGTGTACTGTTGGATTTATATTGATCAGTACATGTAATTAGGACTTGGATGCAGTTGGCAAATCTCTCTTCTTTTAGTTTAAAACCATTCTTCCTTGTCCTTGTCACTACTCATCCATGTTAAAAGTTGTTCTTCCTTTTTTTTGTAAGTCCCATCTAAGTATTGGAAGGCTAAATCTCTTCTCCAGGCTGAACAACCCCAACCCCCTCCGCTTGTAATTGTAGGAGAAGTGTGCCTTCCCTCTCGTTGTCTTCATGGCCCTGCTCTGGACCTGCTCCAAAAGGCCCACATTTCTTTTGTGCTGAGGACCCCAGACTTGGACACAATATTCCAGGTGGGGTCTCACAATGGCAGAGCAGAGCAGGAGAATCACCTCCCTCAACCTGCTGGTCACTCCTCTTTTGATGCAGCCCAGGATGTGGCTGGCCTTTTGGACGGCAACGACACACCATTATTGTATTTCCTGTTTACCACCAAGACTCTTGAAAGCAGATTAAAAATTAGATGTGGAAAAAAAACAACCAAAAAAAAAACAACAAAGATGCCTTCAGCGTGCRAAGAGCATCAGCTATGAAAGCCTAACAGACTTAATGTCCAGGTWGGCTTACTTGAAAGATTACACTTTAAGTTGGGATAGTGGTTAGTAGCCAAATAAAGATAATGAAAAAGAAAATTCTCTTACCAGGCTAGTAAATTTTTCTTAAATATTTTCAAGAATTTACTCAGCCACTTATATCTAGTCAGAGTAGTTCAATATCAACTTAAATGGTCAACTAAGTTAACTCAAAAAGTAGTGTTCTACATTAAGCAGTTGACTGCTTGACATAATGAATATACAGAAATAAATTTTTAGAAAATACTCTTGTTTTTTTTGGTCATTATTTTTTGACATTTTTATCCACCACTGCATTTCAACCATTAAGTCTTAGCGCCCAGGGATTTTAGGGAAAAAAAGAAAGCAATGAGTAGGATCCCAAGAGGTTGAGAATGTTATTATAACAAAGAAAAACCACAATCCCCACATAGCCCCATTCCTCAAGGTCAAATATTCTCTGCCATAAATAAATTATAAAGACTTCTCAGAAATTCTGGTTTTGTTCATGGTTTTCTTGTAAAAAGAAGTCAGGAACTTGCTATTTATTTCTTTTTCATTTCAAACTGAGAAGATATTAATTTTCTTAATCATCAGTTTATCTACAGTTCTGCACTGCCACAATATTATTCTAAGCATATCCACAGGGTGAGATGATCCTGGAAGAAGTTTCAGTCTTTTAAAAGCTAAACCTATATGAACATATTGCCCACTCTTTCCCAGTAATGCCTGTCAGTGTTTTTTYCATCTCTATCTATGCTGTTTTTTGTTTTCCTTTGTTTCATCCTTCTTATGAAGTCTTCAGTTCTGGTTGGAACATCTCATATGTAATAAYGAGATTTCATTTTTTCATGAGGGGTATTAAGTCTTTTTAATTTTTTTCTTCATGCAAAGCAACTTTCTCTTTCATTGTTTTTTTTGGCTCATATTAGTACTAATAAAGAAATACCATTAATTTGTTTCCAAACTGTGTTTCTCACTTTGTTTTATAATTGTTRTGAACATATGTTTTTCAATCTGTATAACTCTACAGCACTATACGGGAAAAGTTGCTTTCAGAGGGGAAACAAAAAGCAATTTTCCTCTACAAGAGTTTCCATGTTATGTGATTCATAAGCCTATCCCATAGCAGCTGACATCAAGATTTATCACAGCCAAATGAAACATGGCTAGATGGACCAAATCTTCTGCGTATGTTATTCAGAATTTTCAAATAAATAAGCAAAATAATGCAATTATATTGGAGAATTTCTGACACACGTACACATAACCAGACTGAATTGCTGGGTAATTGCAAGAGCAGTTCATGAAGTAGCCCATGAAAGCACATAAATAGGTAGTTCACTTGCACCTCAGTTTGGAAATCTAGTCACGTACCTTGAAAAATACTGTTTAAATATCACAGTGTTTTTAGATCCTGAAGATGCTATAGATCAATTTAACCAGCTTCAGTTAGTTTAACAGTGACTAGAGAAAAAAAACCTTTAAAGAAATAAAAGYCTTCCAGACTATTTACCCTCTGTAYGTAAGTGGGTGTATTTGACATCTGTGCACTGCAATACAGATCCTGAAGAGCAATTTATAGCACAGCAATTCCAATTTCCCACTACCCAGGAGATATATCACTACTATAAAAACATATTAACCTGAAAATCTGAAGTTCATTAGCTTTACAAATATAAACTAGAAACAAACCAGTTAATTACACCAGTTTTGCTTTGCACCCCAATCACTCAGCAATGTTTGAAACCATGTAGAAGTTCAGGGTGAATACACAAAACAAGATATCTAAATGTTGACTGTGCCTGGCTTTTCAAATGCCACAGTCCAGCAGTTTTAGCATTTATAAAACAAAGCTAATCTGGGGTGATGATATTTTCTCCTGATTATCCTGCAATCCTCTTAAAGTCAAATCCCCTCTCAGGTAAAATGTCACTGAAAGTAATATCATTATAACATGATTTGTAATTTCATGTAAAGTCTCTGATTTTAGACTGAATAGGGTTAATAAAACTAAACTGGTGCTGAGGTCACAGCAAGTAAACACCTGTGCTGGCATGGAGGCAAGGGGAAATAGAACACGATCCCAAAACACTGATGTGACAATTRTACTGTGCAAGAAATCTAAGGTCACAAATCAGCACCTGGTGTTTCTGGTCAACACCTCAGGTATATTTAAAACCCCCACTGAATCAAGCTGGAATTAGAATATCATCGATTTCTCTGGTTTCCCCACTCTGCATCAAGTTGCCTACACCACTGATTTCTATTTTTACATCCCAGTTTCAACCAGCAGGTAGGAAGGCTAGTATTCACCCTGACAAAACTAACATCTCTAGATATACAACCATGATTTGACATGCACAACTTCCCAAATCACTATCACTAAAGGAGATGTTTGAGAACAGATGACACCATGGCCCTGTGTTCTTCCCAGTGGTGACRTGTCTTGAGTAGTGTGTGGTCTTCMCAAACAAATGTCAGCCTTCTAACTCTGGAGCAGCAGAGATATAGCAATTTGGGGATTGCAGGTTGGGGATCARAAGCTGCCAGTGAAACACCTGTAGGAATGCAAAGCAGTAGAATATGCTCAGAAAATGAAGCATGCTTTTCTCCATTCATCCTATGYCAAATATTTTTGCCCCATAATTAGGGGTAATTATCCATCCCTCCAGTATYCTCTGGAACAACATAAGACTGATTCTTATTGAAGAATACATATGGAAAGCTAAGGTATTATTTTGACAAAGAAATATAAAGTGGTCTTTTATCTAGTTGAAGGATTTAATTGAAGTGTTGTTTTTYRGGTTTTTTTTAAGATTGCRTTGTTCATATGGAAGAAATGCCTGAGATTTAGAGACCGACATCATGCTGCCTTGTTACACTGTGCTGGTATTTCAGTCTCTTGTTAAAATCCAGTGAAGCTGGAAAATGAGAGAAATAAAAGAAAATTACAACATAGTGCAAAATTCCTTACTGATTTCAGAGGCCATTTGAAGTTGTTTTGCAGCTTATATGTATATTTAAAAGCCCCACAGTCATTTCTTAAAACATGCGGTAAAATGGGGAGAAAAGGAAGAGAAGATATAGCTTTTCAGAGCTTCTATTTTATGGATTCAGATGAGTTTATCCTTTAAGGAAAACACAAAAAGTAATTATCCTGACTRACATTTTATTATTCTAAGGTTCATGTGAATTTCTGTAAATGAAAAGTAGTASTGCTCCTATTATTTTTTCTTAGCTGTTTCTCCTTTACTTGTGACTTCTGGTATTTAATTCCCTTTAGTGTTCTCTTCAGTCTTGCTTGTGACTATTGTCCAGGTTCACTGGACACACATTTGTTCACTGATGTAGTCACTCCATCATGGTCTTCTGTGATGGAGTGGCTACATCAGTGAACATAGGAAGTCCTTTATCTGGACTTTCTGGACTTCTATAAAGCTTTTCACATGGTTCTCCACATCATCCTTCTCTCTAAATTAGAGAGAGATGGATTTGATGGGTGGACTGTTATATTGAAAATAAAATGGTTGGATGATTGCATCCGGGGAGGAGTGGTCAATGGCTCAGAGTCCCAGTGGACATCAATGGCAGGTGGTGTCCTTCAGGGACAGTATTGGGATCAGTGCTATTTAATACCTTCATTAATGACATACAAGATCAGGTGCACCCTCAACAAATTTGGAGATGATGCCAAGTTAAGTTGTCCAGATGACATACCTGAAGAGTGGAAAGCCATCCAGAGGGATCTGGACAAGCTTGAGAAGTGGGCCCATGGGAATCTCATGAGGTTTAAACAAGATCAAGACTTACACCTGAGTCAAGGCAACCCTCAGTATCAGTAAAGGCTAGAGGATGAGACTGAGAGCAACGTGGCTGAGAAGGACTTGGAGGTGCTGGTGGATGAGAAGCTGGACATGACTAAGCAATATGGGCTTGCAGCCAAAAAGGCAAATGTCTTTTAAGCTACATCAAAAGCAACATGGCCAGAAGGGTGAAGGAGGGGATTCTGTCCTTCTGCTCTGCTCTGGTGAGACCCCATCTAGAGTGCTACATCCAGCTCTGGAGTCCCCAGCACACGAAAAACACTGACTTGTCAGAGTCTTTGTGGCCCACTTCAATATTTTTGAACTTAATTCTCTTTTTACCTTGTACTGTACAGCTTTCCTACACCAATTTTAGCCATGCTGGCCAGTTTTCTGGGAAGAGTGAAAAATAAAAAGGAATGATTCCTGATTTCTCACTGGTAAATATTTGGAAAGAAGAGCAAGACCAGCTTGTCTCTCTCTGGCAGTTTTCCTGCATACTGTACAAAGAAGCATGAAAGAAAACCTTACTAGCTTCTTGTACCTTCTCTCTGTTTGTATCCCAGCTTTGACTGTTCTCCCTTTCATTTTTGTTCTTGTTTTTRCACTCTTTTCAAAAACTTTTATTCTTCTTTCAAAAACTTAATAAAATAATTATTATTAAATAATTAACAATAATAAAAAACTTAAAAATACAGATTTCTTTTCTTCATTAGGAAATACAGTTATAAGCAATTCTGACTTAAAGGGCAAGGAGGATGAAATGTAAAAAAATTAATCTCTTCAGATATTTATCTGCTATTTTTTTCTACAAGGATCAAACTCTCCACACCTTAATTCTTATWAAGGCATTAGATTGTTAGTCTAACTGAGACCTTGATCTCTTTGCAGCTGTATCTAAATTGGAGAAAATATTTTGCAATAGCTTTTTTTTCCCCACAAACCCCAGGCTCCAGAATTTTTTTGCAGTTGTATACACATAAATAATAATTTTATTGACAGTAAGTGACCTTCTCTTCTACACATTTGTATTAGACTCTGTAAGTGAATGCTTTAGTCCTTTAGCTTTGGCAGCAAAATATTACCTTGAAATTGGCATTGTAAAATGTTTGCAGATACATTCTGATCTGGGGGAAATTCCTAACTAACAGTTATTTTTCATCCAGCTCCACCATAATACAGATAGCTTTAACAAAGTAAACCATAACACGCATAAAAGGAGATAGGAATACAGTAATGATTAAAAAAGTGACTGGAGCATGGACTGTACAGAAACTTTCCATCCTTCTTGAATGTCAACACTGTGCTGCAGTCATGCTTAGTACCACAATAATATTACAGCACTCTACAAAATATATTAGCTTTACCTAACAATGTAAAATGTCATAGTGCATGAGAGATCAGGAGTTACAGACAGCCTGCAATGGTTGTGGAGATAACTTTGGGCAGATTTTTAAACGAGAAAAGAAAAAGAACCAGTTCCATGCCTTCCCATTAAAAATAATGTGGTGTCATTTGCAGGAAAAGATCACTACAGGTAATCTGTGATTCTATAGGACAGAAAGTAAAAAAACAACTAAACAAAGAAACAAACAAAAAAACCCAAAACCAACCAAACAAAAAAAAGCCTACAAACCAAAGAACCCAAAAAATACACAAAAACAGAAAAAGAAACAAAATCTCCCAAAATCCCCCAAAAAACAAACCCCATCCCAAARAAAAGCACCCTTTGCCTAGAATCACAATGGGAGTAGGTCATGACTACTGAATRTTCCTTCTCTTTTGTGTTAATTTAATTGGGTTTTTCCTCCATGAATTTCTAGTTATATGGAGATCACAAACAAGTTCAAGTACTGGTTATATCATACAATATAATTTAATTTAGTTAGAATACAATAACTTAAAAAATGAAACCTGTGCTTTAAAATATGGCATCCTGAAATACAGAGGTACTAACCCATGCCTCCTTTTCCACCAATATATGCTGTGAACAGGGGTTGTCACGTTGGCACCATTTTGCTTCCATAAAAGCTGACAGAAAAAGCTTAGTCAGAAGGGGCAAAGAACTCTGCTTTAGCTCTATTGACTACAGGGAGCTTACACTGAGGAAGAATTTGAAGTTAATAAGAACTACATGCACATATCAAAGACAGACCCCCTTAAGCATACTGTTAAGGCAGGAGTGTGCTCKACTATAATGACATTATAAAGCTAAGCCATAAAAGCAGTCACCCCACTGACTAACATGAAATATTAGGTTGGTGGGATAAATCACATCTTATGCTTAATTCACTGGTAAATTGCATTAGAGGTGTACAGTGTGGGAGCAGAGAATGCACACTGAGTATAAAGCCTTGTTCTATCACTTAATTTCCTGGAATACTGAAAACAGTTCTTTGAAATTTGCTGGTGTGTGAAATCCTCATACCTACACAATACTATGGCCTATTACAAAAAGAGCACCTCATTATCACATCACAAAGTATGCTAGCAGAAGAAAACTATTGTCCTCTCGCCTTTCACGTRGCCACCCCATTTGTTTAGACATATTCAATGCCAACATTTCTGAGTCAGTGTCTGAAAATGTTTCTAATTGAATGATCACCAATTTTGTACAAAGGGCTTTGAGAGGGCAGCTGTGCTGGGATAAAACTAAGTGTTTAGAACAGTGTTCAGARATCTTTCAAGCCAACGTGTTCAGCTCAGCCAAGGYCAGTTGTATTTATTTGCCTCCATCCACCCCTCTTTTTTCCYCCTTCCATCTCTCACTGSTAAGGTCTGAGCACCATGGCAATGGTTCAGAAACCAAAACTGAGAGCCCCACCATGTCTGCTATGGAGTAAAATCAGAACCTATTCCAGCTCTAAATGGCTTTCAATTGCAGCAGTACTTTAAGTCTGTGTTATCTCCAACTTCGTCATCTAATGGGAATTGTATCTGACGTTGTTCTAAAAATAGCAAAAAGTAATATTCAGGGCAGAGCAGGTCCTAAAATGTAAGTTGTAAACCCCATACCTTAGGAATGCAAGTASGAAGACAAGACTGATAACACTGTGACCCTGAGATCAGCAGCATKCACATCAAAAAGTGAATGGTGACATTAGAATTTCACTGTCAGCTTCTGTGTGATTTAAAAACCTTGTATGTCTTCCTTTTTATTTCTTTCTTTGCTGTTGCTTTAACTCCTTGCTTTTTTTGCTTCTTGCTGCTAATACCAGGACCAGAATCAGCAGTGAGGGATACTTCAACTTCWGCTCTGTAAATTTCATGCTTTGTACAGAACAATGACTAAAGATGACAAATATTTTCTGAGTTGTCACATACAATCACCCGTCTTCATACGCTGGTTTTATATTTTTCTAAGGACTGTGGCGACAGATGTTAACGTGGTATAAATGAACACATCAATTTTCTCACACCTGTGATGACAAGCATTAGGGAAGTTTGCTTACATTTGGCTTGATACCTGACCTCTACCTGTCATTCCCTATTACATCAAGTTACTGTACTTCCATGTCAGTGTTCCTAGATTGTATTATTTTCTAAAGTATGGCATATTTCCTGGGAAAAATTAAAAGCTCTCTTTTATGTTTAATTTTATTTTACAATGATGCCACAAATTTTATCTTTCACTTGCACTGAATAATATTTTCTTTTAAGAGAAGAAGATGAAAACACTTAAGTGGTTTTACCTTAAAAAATATTTCCATATAATTTCTTTCAAAGCAAAGACACTATTTATGTGTCATCAACTTTACAACTGGAATACTAGTTGTAAGTCAACAAACAGTGTTTATATTGACTACTGTGGATTTAATACAGTGATTTCTAAACATATTAGTGTAATGTCAGCACTGATTTATAATAATCCTTCCTGTTGCTTGCTACATAACCATTGAATAAACTCAGCTGATCAGAACAGTGATGTTTAGTGAAAAAAAGTCACATTTCATTAGTGAGTTTGTTGGGATCCTCCCCCACCCACCTCCCCAAAATTTTTTCTTCAAAAATTTTTTTTCTTCTTTGACTTGTTCCTGGCAGTTAAAATCTCTTCACAGAGGTGCTGTCTACTGTGCATTCCTTGATAAACCTACCATGGACAATGCACATTTGGAGATGGTTCACAGCTCCATTTTGTTTGGCTTGATGGGCAAATGGCTTAGAAMCTCTTCATATTTCCTAAAAGTTAGGACACAGCAGCACTAAGAGGTTCAGCAGCAGCAGTTTGGCCAATCAATAGGTGTGGATGGGCCAGCTAATCTGCTCAGGTGTAGCTCGAAACCAGCCTCCACATTTCATGTCTCCTTATGCCATGTGGAGGGAGAAGAACCTGGTTACTTGACAATCTGCTTCAGTCAGATGCAGAATTTCACTAAATACACTGCTAGAAAGCAGACACTTTTTGAGAATGAGAAAGCAAACTGTAGGCAGGAGAACAACATAATTCAGTWGCTCTTTTAGGGACAAATAATGAAGATACACTCAAGGATTAATGTCAGCCAGTAAATTATTGCTGGATTTTTGAAATATACTGTTTTCAACATGCCTTCCMTGTATGTCCTAGCCTTGCTGATCCACTCCAATAAAAATGCATTACTYTATCCAGTGGAAATTTTTGAAAACRCATCTTAATRTGTGCTCCACTGTATACAGTGGTATCATTTTGAGAATGATCTGACTGACAGGCCTTCTGAAGTTTATAAGACACTATGTTTTCTTTTGCTCAGATCCATAGTCTGGAGCCCCCTCAAGGGGCATACGTACAAAGGTAGTGCCTACACAGAGCTAAATACAGTGGTCATTTCTATGTCTAGATGCCTCCACACTGCTTTTAAAGTCATCAAAGAGTGCAGAACACACTRGGAAATTAACAGTTCCCTTTCTCCAGCAGGGGGTAATTATCATATCAATTAATAAAAGCCTGCCAAAGACTCTTCAGTAAAAATAAAATTACCTGGGAAAAGTTCATTTCCAGATTCTGGATCAATGTCTCAGTATCCCAAATGAYTATCATAATTTTTTTTCAGTTTCTATTTCTGTTACACTAAAACTGATGTGGTGTTTGGAGGGGAAGAAAAAGCAATAATAATATAAAATAGAATCTCCCACTGAGCTTGTCACCTTGGTTTCCCAACATCTCTTTGAAATACATCAAGTAATAGCACTGAGAGTCTTAACTTTACATGTCTCCTTTGAGATTCTTTTAAATGTTAGTTTCTGGTTTACATTTCCTCTGCTGAATCCGTTGTTTTCCRCCAACTTCTTCTGTCTTCTGTTTGGAGCTTTCTGCTTAGTTTTGCATCTAAGTTTCACTTCTAATTTATTTCTATATAGCTCTAACTCCCCAGTGCTGCCTGAGGACATGAAAAGATGATACAGTACCATTAGTATATTAATGTACAATAATACTGAGTTTATGGTATCAAAGTAATCCTCATTGATTGGTGTCTCCAAAGAGAATAACAACAATAAGCAGTACAGTTTGCCTCCAGCAGGAGTTTTAGCTGCAATTACACTGCCAGGGACCCCCTCAATAGCTGCATTTTGTAGGGCAAAGGTACATCAGAGTAGCCTTCTTGTTCAGGGAAGAGTAGCTATTTTTTTTCTGTGTCTACATAAGTCCAGACCTGGTAGCTCATGGAATATATTCATTACATGATCACAGCTTATTGACCACAATATTTTTTTTGATTTTTCTCCCATGTTTATTCATTTATATTTTTTCATCTATTTTYATCTATTTTCTATTTATATTTGCCCTTTGTCCCTCCCTTTTTGTCCTTCTCTCAGCCCACAGGAAACATTTAATTACAGCTGCAATAAAAGACAGCAGTACCAACTATATCTTCAATCTCTTGGTCATCTATAAATTTTGATCACTCAAAATAAGCCAGAAAGACAATCTCAGAGAAGTTACTTTTTTTTTATTCCTGGATATGGAACTGAAAGAAATTGTTACAARATATGTAGCATTTTATAGGCAAAGGAGACACCTTTAGAACCTATACAATTTTAGAGAAAGGAGACTTTCATTTCCAGAGCAGCACCATGTCAGGAGAAAATCCCTAGAAAWTGTGATTGACAACAATTTGTACATCACAACATGGAGCAGCAGGACTGGCTGTGTCACAGGTTTCAAGAAGCTGGGAATACAAGGTGATAAAACATCTGTCATGGAAACACCTTCATCCTCACAGAAGCTGCCTCATGATCTACTTCAGCAGGAAGAGTAGAGCAGATCCAGTAGTGGCACCAGGGTCACCAACAACCCAGTGATKTCCTGGTAAGTCCACAGGGATGAGGCAGGCCCAAGGTCAGGCTTGAAGGTAAGGATGAGCAAGGCACTTGGCAAGCATAACTGCAGCATGGGTCCTTTAGGACCAAGGGAAGGACCTGCATATAAATGCAGCTCCCAGGCAAAGGGGGAGTGATGGGGACCAGCAAGGCTTATCCCAGTTCACATGCTGGACAGAGCTAGGGAATAAAGCAGATATTTATTGAAATCCCCAGGATACCCCTGGGACACCAGAACTTGACCAGGTGGACCTCAAATAGTCACCAGGGCCCTCCAGTCACAAGGCCATACCCTTTTGTAAGTTTGGGTCCCTTTTCATATTGGGGTTTAATTGTCCAATTACAACTCCAGGCTGTGAAGTCTCATCCTTCTTGTTTCTCCCTTCAGTCCATCGYTGTTKATGCTTTTGGGCYAGAAAGTTGTCCTTGGTTTTCAGCAGGAAAGGATTTGTTTTGTCTACCTACTACCTACTAGCACTTAATATGAAGCTTAAAACTACACCCGAAACAGTACGGAATCTGGAAACCATAAAAGCCAAAACTTAAGGCATCACACCCTGCAGAGATGCCTAGCAACCACCTGATCCCACAACAGCTATGCCCTGCCAAAGTTTCTATGGCATCTGTTTTTTTAACTACTCCCATTTGGGAACATCTGAATATAGCCTGTATTATTTCATATGGTTAAAGATGGAAATCAAAATGGAATGTCAAATGTGTTTATCAACATGACTGTCTATAACAATCTGACTTATAGTCTTGTCAATAGGAAAGGGAGTTGTATCAAAACCTTGCATTTCTTGAAACCATRTTGATGGGCATTAAAACAATGYTTTCAATTTCCAATTATTTTGGGTCAGAGTCCTTAATTTAGATTTCCACTATTTTGCACAGTTTTCGTTAATATTCCATTACTGATGTTAATGTACAGAGCTCTAGGTCATCCCCTTTCCCAATGTAATATTAGAATTATGTTGACCATCCTCTAATACCTTTAAAATCCGACATTTTTCCAGGATTTTTGAAGGTAAAAGTAGGAAGAGCTCCTGTGCAAAAATGACCTAGTTTTCTGGAAAAGATAAGAGTCCTTAAACCAGTTAATTTTCCCTACACAGAGCATACAGGTGYATGCTCCCACATCACATGCTGCATCATGTGATGGTCAGCTTAAATCTTTSAAACATTCTYTCTGTTCATGCACAGTTATTTCCAYTGATAAGCAAAAACTTAGCAGTTTCTTCTATAGAGAGAAGTTCTGATGTTGACTTCTACTTCCTGCCTTTCAGTCTGCACTCTGGAAAGTTATTACTTGTTGATTAGATATTCAGTCTATTGCAGGTGGGATCCTTTCCACAGGATCGTGAAAAAAGATGTTCATAATTAGCAGAGTTCTTCTATGTTGGGATGTTGTATTTTGAGAAGTTTTCTTTGCCASCTTTCCTCTTCAAGCATGTTTACTTACTTGTCTATATGAGTGCCAGGACTTCATAATAAATATGAAAACACCAGCAAATTACAGTCTCTGCACACAACCAATACTCTGTCCAATACTTAAATTTCTTATCCTCCTTGCTCTAGATATTTTTTAAAGAATCAGCAGATGCTTAGTTTCCTCTTTCTCATGGCTTATCTTGATGCCATGTTTTGTGCTTCAGCAGCCTGCAATCCTCATTGCTTTTTCAGGTCTACTGGAAAGAGACAAGCATGCTCCTCTTGTTCCAAAGGTCTGACTTATTTCAATCTTTCAGAAATTCAACTGGCTTCTAGAATTTCACATGGTTAGCATTACGTGTACTAGGCCAGATCACAGTTATCTTTGTCATCTCAGTCTCTGAAGACTGTTGTCTGCTCCATCCTAAGTACTTGCCATCTGATGAGTACTCTCTAGGATTTTATCCACAACAATAAAGCAGCCATTCACAAGCTTCAAAAAAATCCCTGCAGTGATAAAGGAGGAAGGAATGGAGTTTACTGCACCTTTCCTTTGTGCAGCCTTGTTTGGCAGTGTTCTAAAAGCTGACATCTGTTACCTCAGGTAATTTCATAACCTTGATGTCCTGATTATTTCTGGAACAGATCTTTTATCCTGTTATTCTTCTCAAAACACTGTCAAGAACTGTACTCATCTGCCTTGTGCCTGAATTGGTGCTGGATGATTCATTTTTTATCTTCTGTGAGGTTCATCTTTTATCTCAGTCTGTTCAAATGATTCATCTTCATGAAGTGCTGAGAGGTGATTCAGAATCAAGAGGTCTGGGTTTCCCAATGAAGGAGCTATTCTTATTTCAGAGTCTGATTCTATCTTTGAAACTATAAGCTTGAGGTGTAACTAGCCAAGAGACAAATGCATTTGTTGATTAAGTAACAGTAACAAAACACAAATAAATCAACTGTAAAATCAATATCTTTAATAATAAATGTATTACTAWTTCAAAACTACTGTTAGTAATTTTTCATACCATGAGAACATTTTAAATGYATGAATTATTATTATGAATCATAATTATTACTGAATTACAAACTCATCAACCTTCCCTTCTACACCTCTTAGTACTGGGGTTCAAGTCTTATCCATCTTCATTCCATCCTTCCACTCCAAGTTGCTTGGGCATAAACTTAATGGGGAGGATGGTTCAAAGAGTTTTCCCTTCGGTTCTCCAAAAGTCTTGGGTCTACAGCTCCATTCCCAGCAACAGGTGTCCACAATCACACTTGTTAAAGATTCAGCCTCCTTTGTTCTTTACATGATTTTTATCTTGTTTRCAATTTCTTCAGTTTCCGGGATGACTTTTTTGCCCTGTTCTTATCTCAAATACTATGTCCAAACACCTTCCCAACATGCAACATCTCACAAATTGCTTTTTTCCTCCTTAGCAGAGTTCCTGCTCAAATCAGTGCATGTGTTAAGCCTAACAAGTGCCCCTCAATGACTCCAGATTGTCATCTGTGGGTTTCAGCAGCTGTCCTTTGCTGCTGCTCAGCAACTTTGATCTGATCCTGTGACAGAAGTCTGAACTTCTCAGCCATGTTTAAGACGTGGAGGCAAAGTGGCTAAATGGATTAAATTACTTTCTTTTTTGTATCAGTCAGTTTATGTCAGCTATCTCAAGAGGAGTCGTATCTGAAAGCTTCCATGTTCCTCCACTAATCTCAGCCTTTGTTTGCTGCTGTAGGAAAGGTGCCAGCTTAAGACSCTCCATCTATCAGCTGCCTCAGACAACCCTAACCAGCATCTCCTAAAACAATTTGCAAATATTTTTTCCTTGTCATTCACACTTCCTGGAAAGAATGTTTCCTTACCACTTTCCTCCATGTACTTTTGTCCTCAGGAAGCAGCTCCCTCTACAGCTACTCCCTAATTGCTGCCTCTATGAGCTATGCAGCTGTGCTGGTCCACAGAGTTTAAAACCAATGAGACAATTCAGTTATCACATTTGYTTCCAGGGAACTTCACTTCATCCAAGTAATGTGAAATGGGAGACCTAAAATCAGCATTGGCAAGTTAATTGATAATTTGTATTGTCAATGAAATATTCACTTTTCCAGTACCTCTAATAGTTTACTGAGAGAAATTGATAGATGCAAAAYGTAAGCACGCTTATATGAGTACTGGAAAACAAATTAAAAAAAAGCCCAAGCCCAGGAGACAAAAGATGCCACTACAGAMTCTGTGAAATAATGTCCCCTCTAAATTGCACTGAAGCATGAACAGCTTTAAAAATCTAAAATGCTCCCATTTTATGGCATGGACTGGAGCTATCAGCTTAGTTCATGGAAAATAATGTGGAGTATTCTGAGGTCACTAAGGTACTTTATGRACACAGGCAGGAGAATACTGTCCAAATATTTCCTGTCTGCAKATGGATTTGTCTACTTTTAGTACCTGATTACCAAACCATTAGCTGAAATCTATTCAGGAAAAAACAGATGTCTGATAACATAAAGTAACTGAAAGAGATAACAGGAATGATATCAATTTCCTTGTCTAAATAACCTCAGGCAACCAACTGTATTATGCTCTGGTAGTACCTGGGGTCACAACCACCCTTCACWTGCACCTTTCAGAGTGGATTTCACTGGGATTAAGAGTAAGGAGAAACTCTTTGGAGAGTTTATTCATTCCTCTCCGTTGACTCTGTTCCTATTTCACTGACAACTCATATCATATAAGGATTTTTTATTTTATTAAAAAAATCATGTTTCCTGGCCTTGTCCATTCTGTGGAGAGCTTGATTTGGACATTACTTGTTGTGACACAGGTGGTCTCCTGATTTTTCATTCCATGCTGACTTGACTGAAAATGTTACCATGTGCAAAACTGTATTTTGTCAACATGGTAAGGAGATGCTCATAAATGTTGCATGAGCTGAATTATTTTTGGTAAGGAGTACCTTTGGTCTTTCATAAAACGAACAGTACTGACAAACAGCTCTAGTTGTCCTAATATAAACAAGGTTTGTATTAGGATATAGCTCTCAGATTACTGTCAGCAAAATTTAGTGTCCATAAATATGTAGAATAATAAACAAATCTTATTAGAATTAAACCATCATAGCATTAATCAACCTTTAAAAGGCATGTTAAGGGTGAGTGATGTTAACTTTACAGTGAGATTATAAAAGAGAAGAACATAGGCTGTTACATAAAGAAGGAAATAGTCTGAAAACACAAAAGAAAATGCCTAAATTAAACAATGTATTACTGTATTATATTATGTATGCTTACACTTCTCCATCAATTTCTTGCTATTTAAATTTGTGTTCAGAAACTTGAACAATAAATAATTCTTTCAGTAAGACATATGATATGTAACTCAATAACTTAYGTGAAATCTTTCCTGCTCTGTAATAATACTGATGTCCATGAACATCTTACTGAAATTGCCATGCCACTTGACACCAGATGCTCAGGCAGGGATGCATCTAGAACTGTATCCAACAGGCCTACCAGGCCCAYGGTGCATTTCCACTACAGTAGAATTGACTTATTAAAGTTCATTCAGAATTATGTGCAGGAACAAAAGTGAATTTGGTGAAATTGCCCAATCAAAAAGAAAAAAATATATAGAAATTGCAATAAGTTTATATTCGTACTTCATCATAGGAAAGAGTGAAACATGAGAAGGRTGAAAAAGCAGATTTTTTCTAGTATGTGTTACTTCTGAATGTTTACACAAATCCAAATAAAAGTAATTTTTTCCTAGAGGGATGATTTTCTGTGTGATCACTAATTCTYTGTGCTGATTTACAGGACAGAACATGTCAATCCAATCAGCAAGTCAGCTTTGRTGTGTGTGCACTGTACAAGCTGTCTGTGAAGTGCTGCCGGTGCCACTGGATTTAAAAAGCAGAGCAGCTTCAGGAGTTTTTATCTCTGCATGACTGCTGGCTAGGGATTTGAACAGAAAAGAAAACTGCAAGAGGAAATTGGTTTGGACAAGAAGAGCTTCTGTACATAATTCTTATTTATTTGAAGAAGAARTGCAGTGTCTTAGAAACAAAAAATAAAAAAGATAGTGTGATGGCTTACTCAATATGGTTATTGCTATGGGATTCAGCCCCATTTTCTAAGGATTAGAAGTGACTTCCCAGCATTGTCTATTTACTGGGAAGAGAATTACTGGAATTCTTCCTTTTAGAGACAAGGCGTGTAA
Organism: Alauda arvensis; assembly: GCA_902810485.1. Taxonomy (NCBI): domain Eukaryota; kingdom Metazoa; phylum Chordata; class Aves; order Passeriformes; family Alaudidae; genus Alauda; species Alauda arvensis. Next base: position 601,407 of record CADDXX010000171.1, on the reverse strand, counting down.
AGAAGAAAAGGAATCTAAGAGTGAAACTCTCTGTTTTCCCAGTACACAGAAGACATGCATGTGAGCTGCAAAGGGTGGAGAGTGGCTCCATTTCAATGTTATTGAACCTTAACTCTGCATTTGAATGGGGTTTTGGTCAGGAAATTTAAACTTTATATTGAGAGTACAAGGTATTGATATTTGCATTTAGTACAGGACACATGATTTTAAAAGTAAAAATAACTGCTAAAAAACCACCGGAATAAAATTTGTGCTCTGGGACTGTTTTCAAAGTTTTTTGTTTCTTTCACTTCTTAGTTAATAAATCACAGTGTTTGCCTCCATATCTCAATAAAAACTCAGGGTGCAGAGGGSTCTCATTGCCAGTTTCTGTGTCAGAGGAAAGCAAGAAATCTTTATATGTTATAGACTTTGAGACAACATTCCTATACCATTTATTTATATCTGCTCTTGACTTTTTTGGCCCAGCTTGTCAGTAGCTTTTGCAGGTGGCTGGGTAAGAAYAGTTTCCAAGACTTTGATTCTATAATTTAATGCAGTGAGGGAGAAGTGAAAATTCCCTCTCTCCTTCTTTTATTTTGAATTCTCTTCCCGAGTAATTTAAAATATTTTTATGAATAGCAAGACTTAGCACAGTATTCAAATGTGTTTCCTTTGCCTGGTCACAAAGATATTAGTTTTGGATTAAAATAATTCCTTTTAACTGTATACTGTTAATCTTACTCTTATGGATGATTCACTCTCTTCAAATGCAATTAGCTRCTACTCAAATGCAAATGTCATAAAAGAATGGAAGTCTAACTGTAGCAGGCAATACAGGAAAGCAATAAATATCCCATTTTATCTAATTTTAAGTGTGCATGGCTTCACAACCAAGAAAGTCACAAAGTCCAGCCTAAATACAATATTTTAATTACTTTTATAGTATTTTCTGAAGCTTTGTAAAAGAAAGAGCTTCCAGAACAGTACTTTAGATTAAATTACTTACAGTATGAAAAAACAAAAAAGATAAACCAGAAAGGTGCAGAAATCACTTAACAGTCTGATTCATATGGCAAGCATCATATAGATTGCATGAAATTTGGGGCAGAGCTGGTGCAGCTCCTCAGGATTCTATGGGTTCTTTTAATTTTACTAAGCTTACTGTGTTATCTACAGATCTATGTTTCCAGTAGTACAGTTCCATTCACTTGGAGAAAACTGCTAAAAAATTATTAAATTTATACTAAATACAAGCCTACTGATTTTGACCACAAGCAAGTAATTTATATGATCTGGTAAGAATGTAATCTGATAAATCCAGAGAATAAAAGAAATCTGTAATTTATTGATACAGGTACAAATYGCCATTTTTTATTTATTTCAGTTATAAATTTTTTTATCTAGTGTAATTAATGGGGAATACATGAATCATCTAAGATTGCTATATTAGCAATATTCTAAATATTGTATGTTTAATAAATATTAAATATTGTATGTTTTGAATTTTTTCATAGTTAATATGTTTGATGTTGACCAAAATCCTCATGAGTGATAGAAGCAAATTTTATGATGACCAAAAAATGTTCAGAAGGAAAAATAATCCATTGCTTCTGTAAAGAAACACAACATGAACTGACACAAATGTTTGACTAAGAACATAATGTAAAAGTACCATGAAAATGAGCAAAAAATTGCTTATCTAAAGAACATTATGTAGAAATTGAAACCCCTTTTTTATAGAGGTTAGATTCTGCAAAGGCTTGAGGAGATACCTTGTCACTGTAACTATAATTGTTTACATTAAAAGTATAAATTATAAAAAAGAAAAAGGAGCTATTGTTCTTAGAAAAGCACATAATTCAGCCCTCAGGTTTTGCAAGACATGTGACAGCAGCAAGCCATGGTCTCATCCTTGCTTTGTACATGTGCYTTTGGGGAAAGGCCACTAAATAATTTTTTCAAATACTCATATCCTCATATTTCTCTCTGGATGTTCCTCTGCAAGTAGTCATGGAACTATATTTTGTCAATTGCTTCTAGGAGGTTGATGGGCCATGTTACTAGCTAAGGCAGCCCAAACAGAATTCAAAACTTTCAGTCACATTCTTCAAGTTTTTTCTGGCACATACTTCAATAAATTATTGATAATACAAAGGTTCAGTGTAATAAAAATGCTTAAAAAAATGTTTCCCTATTTTTGTTTCTTGGGAAGAAGCAGATCAATCGTTCCTGAACTTTGAAGCTCTTTTTTTTTTTTTTTTTTAACCATAGTGATCCCTAAGCTAAGCTAATGCTATATATATTGAACACTGATTATTGTTGTAAGGACCAGACTCTGAATAYGRCCARACACTGGGCAGGAAAAGCAGGTCTTACTGGGCAGAGACAYCTCCAAGCCTGTGGATGTTGCCAGTTTGCCTCTCAGCAGCTCCTGTGTACAACTTCATCTGCTGCTTCCTTCAACCTTCCTTTCTCCCTCCTCTCAAGACTGACCAYTTGTGATACTCAGTCAGTAAAATCTTATCTCACAGTATATAAAAAGAYGCAGACACAAGTTCAGATAAGCCAAACAGTAGTAATTTCTGCTTTGAATAGGAAGTATTCCTCAGACTTAACAAATCCATGGATATCTTCTATTCAACTGTCTACATATGATTTTTGCCTTCTAACTCCTCAGCCATAAACTGTACAAGGGGATGGACAGGTCAACTTCCTGTCCTTTCTTCATAAAAACATAGAATACTTTGGGTTGGAAGGGACCTTAAAGATCGTCTGCTGCCTACTGCCTCCTTTTCCCAATGGGCCAGGGTACCTATCACTAGACCAAGTTGCTCAGACCCTCAGTGATGTGTAGTCCTTTTTATAAGCATGTGTGAAAAATCCAGTTCAGATCTATTTCTCCATTATGATGGAAAAGCTAGAAGAGAATTCTCCCAATCACATCATCCTGTTACGTGTGCTCTGTACCATTTTTCTTAACCTGTTATAACTGTCTTTTCCAAGTGCCTACCTGCTCCTCACTCTAGCCTTTATTGTATATGGAGGAAATGTCTGACATTCAGGAGAAAATAAAATTCTTGAATCTGTAAAAAATTAAATTTCCCTAAATGAATGGAAAMCCTTCCTGAATTAGCAGCTCCAACAGAAAAACAACTGCAAAAGTGCTGCTATACTTGTTCTCTGTCACCTTTTTCTTCAAGTCTTATAATTAGCCAGCAACATTTCTTCACACAAGTAATGAGAAGTGACTCCACCAAAATCAGCCATCAGCAAGGCGATTATTTTGTCCTACAGCACATCTTCATTACAAAGCACCTGGAATCACCTACTACAATCAATGCTTGACCAATTGTGCTAGAGAATGTTACTCATACTTCCACCTTCCTGATTTATTTGAAAATACCTTAACTATCATAAATGTCTGGGGCATATCTGCTTTCTGCCTGATATCACTCAGTTCTCACTGAATGAAATGAATTTGCACATGTCTGAGAAAGAACTTCTCAGCTGTTATCTTGGACCGTCCRAAAAACCCAGTGTTGGGACAGGACAACATCACACAAGTGGCCTTCAAATAAGTTATTGGCAAGGATGCAACTAGAAATATGCCTAACAGATGAGAATTCAGATACCATGGTTTATTTGAGATTGTCCCCTCAGAGCTACTGTTTTCTTCACATATATTCTTCACATATGTCTTCACATATTTTCTTCACAGCATAATTGTTGGTATGCAGAAGCAAGGATGTCCCCATTTTTATTTGAAGAGTCATAGCAATGTCCTGTACTGCTTTGAGATGAAAGTTATTGGAAGAGAAATAAGGCTAATTTTAAAGCTATGTGGAGGAGCACAGGAAGCCACTTCTCCAATGGATGTTAWCTTCCTCAGTGCTTTTACAGCAGGGATCAATGCTTTTGAGCTTTTCTTCCATTTCACTGAACAATTACAGATGTTTTCCAGGTGAAAAATGTGCTGATTTGCTGAAAAATCTAGTGATGAAGATGAGTTAACCAGGAAGATAAAAAGAAACAGGCAGGGTATTCTTGAATAGTAAAGTGTRGTTCAAGACCCAGGTTTGAGTTTTTAGCTTTGCTTCCCATGAGCTCATAAGTCTCAGTGTATGTAGGAGCTATTGAATATCTGTCAGGTTCACTACTCTTACCTACACCTTCCAGGCTTACCACCTGGGGGAATTACATCTAATTTGGAAACACCTGCTGTAAAGGTTTGTACAGAAAAACTTGACACAAGCTTACCTTCAAAATCCATATATTAAAAAAAAAAAAAACTCTAACTGAAAAGTACTTGTCAGTGTTTTGTCTCAGTAGTACAGTAACCATTAATTTAGTAAGTCTCCATTTATTTTGGAGGAGGTTTTCCATGTATAAAAATTAGGGAAAAGCACTAATGAAAAACGTGAGGAATATTCCYACCTAATTTTCCTACTTTTAACAATTAATCATGTTAATGGACTGGAGAACAAGGTTGTTAACACTGTGAAAATGGTATGTTAATGGAAAAACCTTCTTCTKCCTATGAAAATGAAGACATTAAACTGTGGAAGAAAGCTTTGTAGATTATTTAATTTTCCATTATTTTTACCAGATATTGCTTTGTATATCCAATGAAAAAAAAAAAGGGAAAAAACCTCTTTCTGAAGCAACTAATATAAGAAACAGTCTAGTTGCACCCCATTGTTTTATGTTGCTGAAAAAATAAATTCTTTCAGCTGTCTTAGTATTAATATTTTACAAAAAAAATTAAAAATGAAAAGCTCTGTTCCAAAAATGTCAGATAGAATATTTAATCAGTCACAAAATGTTTTCTATATTTTTAAATGTAGTTTTCATCGACCAGCACATTTTCACAAATATCTCTCTGTGAGCTCCATATTCTTCGTCAAATAGTGATGGACTGAAAAGATCTGACCATATCCAGAGAGACAGATTTGTCATGAAAGGAAACAATATTTTGCAACAACTTCAAAAATATCACTTTAAAATTTATGCAAGTTGTATTAAATTATGAACTCTATTCCCAATGGATTGTACAGACTGAAAAACCACAAACAAAAGGAAAACAAGAGATTTGCTCCATCAAAATCATGTTTTATTCATCTTTTATTAATTATCCAGGAAACAGAATAGACATTAAATTTTTAGATGAAACAACCACATAGAAATGTGTTCTTTAATCAGTTTCCTTACATATGGAACTTTCCCACATCCATTACTTATATTAGTTTTTTGCTAATTATGAGGAGTTTGGTATTTTAATATTTAACACCTACAAGGCTGCAGATATATAAACCCAGGAAACTGCAGTGAAATTATAAAGTTTTCTGATTGTCTTTCAAATTATATCTTCCTCTGGGCAATTTTTTCATTTGTTGATGTTTATGAATATATATATTCAAGTGTATCTGGAATAGAATAAACATAGGTTAGAGCTCTTCCATATCCAACAGCATCAAAAGCAAAATCAACTAATAACAATAATGATAATAAAGATTTCAAGGAGTTCAGTTCTAGAAAAGCACCCATCATAGCCCTCATATAAATTAAATAACTTGCTTCTAAAACATTTCTCTTTCTAAAGGAGACAGATCTGAAAGTTCAATCTTCCAGCWGATAGCCGGTGTGCAAAAAGATTTTCAAAATGGAATTTTCTACCTCCTGGTATTTTCAGAGTAGGTGTTCAGTGCAGGYACTTCAGATCAAGCAAGCACACCCAAGCTGGTTTTAGAGTAAGTAGTAAGTGCTYTGGCTGCTAACACGTCTCTGCTGCAGATCAGAGATGAGCCCAGGCTAAGCAGCATGTTGCTATGGCTACACTGATAGCAATACCCAGCCTAGTAAGTGTAAATCTAACATATGTCTCCTGCTATGAGACAGAGCCTCGGTGACTGCCCTGGAGCCATGCCTGAATACCCACTCTGTAGGAATTCAATTTTGCAGAGCCATTGCCATGCGATTCGGAATCAACGGTCCCATATGTACTCCTAGGAGTATTGTTCCCTGATTTCATCAAGGCAGTGTGTGGGTACATGGTGGGTCGAATATATTTGGGTTGTTTTCTCAGCAGTTTAATAAGAGAAAACGAGATTCTTCAGGACTACTCTTTTTAGCTGTCTTGAGCCTCAGAGTATACCTGATTAATGGGTATGCCGTCCAGTCTCCTTATTTCGGATATAATAACAAAACTGCACAGTGCTCTCCATGGCTCTCCACACCTGCAGGGAAAATTGAGGCTGTTGTCTGCCATTTTCCAGCCAAACAAGTAAAAAGTTACTTTAGTAAGAGTGAAGGAGCCCAGGGAAAATCCTGATTTCCTCTTCTCTTCTTAAAGGAAAAAAATAAGTTTTGTAAAATGCATCATCTTCCTCTGCCCCACCGTTGAAATTGCTTAGCAAACCCATTTCATCCACAGCTTTAAACTGCTATTTTTAAACATCTGAACAGGAGTGAACYGTTCACTTAAAAAGACATGTTCTGATTTCCGTGTAAAAAAATAAAATCCCCTGAGGGGTGTAAATATGGAAATCCTTGGGCCRAGCCCTAAGTATGCCAGGCCTCGTGCTGAAATCAATACATATGACTRTTGAACTACTAAGATGATTTGAGCATACTAAAATATATCTTTTTAATCTTTTTTCTTATATCAAGTCTACAAAACTATGGTTGGCAAACTGGAAAACTCTGTAATCAAGTATTAGCTAGGAACCAGTAGCAATTTAAACCTTTATTCTTTTTTCCTCCTCTTTTTTTTTTATTTTTTTTTTTATTAGTTGCGGTTTTTCTTTTGTTACATTTTGTGTGCAAAAGAAGTCACAATGGGTTTTTTCCATTTAGGATACTCCATGAAGACATCAGTTTGAAAACATGAATTTAAATGGGTAGCAATTACTTTATCTGGAATCCCCTCTACTTTTCCAATGAAGRAGAAAAATAATTTACAGTGTAAAATATTAAGACATGTAYTTAACATATTTCTTTTCAAATTATCTCTATAAAGACTTATAGGAAAGAAGCATCAATTTAATAGTCGTTTTTAGACTGTTAAATAGGATAATGGCTGTCCTTCCAAAAGAAAAGAACAGAAATTAGTTGAAGCTTTCTGAAGGAGTAATTTCTTTTTCAGTCCCAGTTCTGTGAAAATAGAAAAGGACAAAAAATACCCATAAGGAAGGAGAAATATGCTTTTCATGGTGCTTATTTCACTTGCAGTTTATCTGTTAAAAAGAAACCAAAAAGCCCAAAGACCAAAACAACAGCATTTTTAGCTTTTCAAAAACTGCAGATTTGTGGTTGATTGGGAGTTTGGCTTTTTTTCTTTTTTTTTTTTCCCTTTTTTTTTTTTTTTTTTTTTTTTTTTTTTTNAATTCCTTTTATCTATCATTATGATCACAGATTCACAGCAATGTTATAACAGTTTATATATGCCTTGAAAAACCTTATTAACACAAGTTAAAAAATCCAGCAAGATGGGAGAGCCAAAAYAAGAAGGGGAAGGAACTAGATACAAAAAGAAGAGTGTCAGCAAGAATCAGTGTCTTATATTAACAYTGTATTCAGGACTTGGTTTTAAATTTTATGTAGCAATTAAAATGTAGTAGTTGTTTTCCCTTTAAAAAAATTAATCTCAAAAACAAAGGAACCTTTTATTTGAGGGATCCAACTACTAGATTAAGCACATCCTTCCCCTGAAAGAAGAAGGGTTATTCGTTTAAGCTTCTGCTTTACCTGATCCTGGCAAAAGCCTTYATTTTATCAACTCTGCATCATAGATAAGTCCTTCATATTTGACAACTGATGCAAATTTTCTCTGTCTCCTGTCAGAGGGTTTTTTTTTTCTTTTTTAATAAACGAATACTCACTGATGTAAAGAATCTTGAACTCTCACACCCTCATTAAGTGGCTCACAGAATCTGTCGGCTACCTGTCCACCAAAGTACGCTGTCTGTCTCTTTTTTTCTGGCTCAAGAGATAGTTAAMACAAATGACAGAAATCTTTAAAGTGTAAGAGCCTGATTCTGCAGACCCATTACACTCCAGGAATGTAAAATACCTGGTTTCAAAGGGACACTGGACTATTAAACTTGGTCCACTATTTCCAGGGTTGGTATAATTCTCAACAATGAACATTTCATATCTTAAGAAACATTGTCGTTGTCATCTTAAGAAAACAAACCTTACAAATCTTTTTTTTCTGAACTCGAGTCTTCATCAAATATTCTGATTTCAGTAAATCATCCCTTTTAACCAGAGAAAGCAGAGTCAGAGCAAGTTTTGGAAMTCATTTTAGTGGTATCTGATTTACAGATCTGGTCAAGAGATATTTTAGGATCAGTTATGTAATCTCACAGTTGCAGCAGTGTATTCCTGTAAATATGTGATAGAAGTAATGATGTGCATTACTGATTAGCTGTCTCCACCACCTCCAGCAAAAACTTCAAAAAYTTACTCTTTGTTAATCAAGCTATATTTCTGTAGCTTCAGGAATATACTGCTTCAATTTCTAGGAAGTCCAAGTTTATTTTCTTAGCAAGTAGTGTTTTTGAAACAAGATAAAAAACCTGCAACCTAGAAGTAAAAAAATAAAATCCTGTTTGTTTYAAACTTCACAGTTTTAAAATAACACTTAGCAACAGGATGAGCAGGATTCTGATGACCTTGAGTGGCTAAAGCAAAATCAACTTGCATTTGAGAACTTGCTTGTGGGATTCTTAAAGCAGCACTAAAAAGAGAAAATTATTATGAAAGGTTAGAATAATAGAGAGTTTTAGGAGTCGAAGAACATGCAGTTTATTTGGGGGGGCATAAAGACCAGTTGTAAGTGTTGGAGAAAGAAGAGGTGAGAGAGCAGAATGAATGGATGGATAACTGACAGGCATGAGTGAACAGCATTTCAGATTATAAAAGAAAACTTTATATGAAAGAAAAATCTCACCTCACTTTATTCCCATGTTAAATGCATCATTCTGTGCTTTATTATAAACAGTATAGAAGAGCAAGAGATACCAAATATTGCAAATCACTTTTRTTTTTGAAATATAAATTGATGATTCAGAGRTGCTTTCCATAATGGATCTCCAAAGTGGTGGYGCWATGAGGAAGGTCCTGCAAAACTGAAGATATGAGTGGTAGTCYCTGGGGTTTTCTTCTTTCTGCATGAATATTGACTTTTTGTATTTCCATACAAGTTAAAGTATTTTGGGAAATGTGTTTTAGGAARGATGGACATTAGAAGTCTTGTGACMTTAGGGCTGTAAAAGACTTGCGTCTATGTGGGGTCATAAACCTTGAGTTGAATTGAGAGGAGAGGATGAGTTGTAAAGAATTTTGTCAGGGAATGTGTGGCTTTTAAGCTATTTGATGAGAATATGCATCCAGAATTACCTTGGTGAATRAAGTGCAAAGGTGTTATTTTTCTTCTGGGAAATATTTTTTTTTCTCTTTCCAGAAAAGGTAGTAAAGCACCTCTGTTGATACTTTTACCACAAGCAAAAAGCAAAATTGCCTTCAGAAAAGACAAGTGCTTTTGAATTATATCAAATTAACTTTTGAATGAATATGTTCTAAAGTGACCAAATTAAGAAAATTAAAGATTAGATGAAGGAGAGAATGTTGAAAGATGTTCACAGGTTTAATAGCAATAATGACTGMTATGATTGGAGGGAACAACTTCTTWCCTTGGGGGAGGTAAACATGRTGCTTCASRTGGACAGAGGCAGGTTTTAGRGATCTGAAAGAGGGGTGAAGTATTTTTGTATGAATTACACTGGAGCCTTAGCTTCCTATTTTCATCCTAGAGGGGGGCTGATTGTATGTTCTGACTAAAAAGCCTATCAAAAGATGAGACATTTTTCAGGAGGAAAACTGAAACAAGGATTAAAAAAATCCACATCAAAAAGCGAAGTCATYTGAAGCTRGAAAACAGTGGGGAATTAATGAACATGTAAAGCAGCAATTCCAGAATGTTTCTGTAAGAACCTGTTGCTCACCCACTGAGAGCTGTAGCACAATTACTTGCACTCCCAAGACAGACCTTGAAAAACTTGAAGGCATCTCTGAAATCTGTCTCATTATGTGTTATTTTCAGACATAGGACTGGATTTRCAAATTATGTAGAACATAACAGCTTTAGTGAATCCTGGGAAGAACTGCTTTGACTAAGTGCACACAGTATGAGCAAAAGCCAGGAGGARTTGGAAGCCACTGTGCTGCAGRAAAACAATGATATAGTTGCCATCATGAGAACTTTAGCCAGCTTACACAATTGCTGCAATRGATGGTTCTAAAATCTCCAGAAAGGGTTGGCAAGGAAGGAGGGTCTTGACTGTCTGGATGTGAGTGATGGTGATGATATGGTTGAGTGTTCATGAATGAGAATGAGGGGRAAGGTATCATGGTGGAAATCTGTTATAAATTACTCAATCGAGATAAAGAGGCACACAAAATATTCTAAAAGGTGGGAGAAGTCACACATTAATAAGCTTTTCTTCTCGTGGGATACTTCAATTTACCTGCTGCAATTGCAATACAGGAGAGAAGAATGAGTCTGGGAGGTTCCTGCAGTGTCAGAGACTTTCCTGGCACAGCTGTTGACTGCTCCCCACTGAATCTGTACTTTTCAAACAGAAAAGGSCTTATGGGCTGGAGGCCAACTTGGGCACAGCATGATAGATTTTGATGTCAGAGAYGTAAGGAGTGGGGATCAGCAGGACTTCCAGAGGGCAGCCTTTGACCTCTTTAGGAGACTGTCTGACATGGCCCTTGAGAGACATCTCTGAAGGGCAAAGGAGTCCAAGAAAGCTGGACAGTCTTGAAAAAAGGAACTCTTAAAAGTGCATCAAGGCYATCCCCGTGCACCAAAAGTCAAAAGAGTGGGGAAGACCACTGGCCAGACTGAACAGGCAATTTGGTTGGAATTCAAGAAAACAGATAATTTATGGCTTTTGGAAGAAGCAGTAGGCAATTCAGGAGGACTACAAGGATATTGTGAGGTTATGCAAGGCAAAAATTAGAAGAGCCAAAGCCCAACTATAACTTAATCTGAYTGCTGCCTTAAAAGAAAATAAAAAATATTTCTRTAAATTCATTAGCAATGAAAGGAGGGATAAGGAATAACTTTACTGGATGTGGGGAAAATGAATGAGAAAAGGACTACATATTTAATATCATCTTTAATCAGTTTTTATTGGACAAACCAACTATTCTCAGGATACCCAGTCCCTGAGTTGGAAGACAGTGACAGGGAGCAGAGTGAAGTCTTGATAATCCAAGTGGAAATGGTCAGTTACCTGCTACACCACTCAGAGATACACTAGTATATGAGGCTAGATGGGATTCACTCAAGGGAACTGAGGGAGCTGGAAATATTCTCTAAGCCRCTCTACATCCTTTTTTAGCAGTCCTGGATGGCTGGGGAGGAGCCAGTTCACTGGAGATCAGAAAATATGACAACTAGTTGGTGGCTGGTCACAAATGCTATTTCACTGGGCTTATTATTGGRCAAGTTCTGTTTGATATCTTTATCAATGATCTGGATGAGGGGATTGAGYRCACACTCAGTCAGTTTGCAGACAACTCCATGTTTGGTAGGAGAGTTGATCTGATGAAAGCTCTGCAGAGCTCTGCAGAGAGTTCTGGACAGTTCTGGATTGATGATCCAAGGCCAGTTGTATGATACTGAAATAGGCCAAGTGCTGCATCTTGCACATGAGTCACAAAAACCCTAGAGAGATTCACAGGCTGGAAAAAAGTGTCTGGAAAGCTGCCAGATAGAAAAGGATCTGGTGGTKCTGGTCAACACCATCTGAACATGAGTCACTGGGTGCCCAAGGGACCAAGAAAGCCAATGGCATCCTGGCCTGTGTCAGCAATAGTGTGGCCAGCTGGTTTTGGGAAAGGATAATCTTCCTCTGTTTGGCACTGGTAAGGCCACACCTTGAATCCTGTGTTCAGTTCTGGGCTCCCCACTACAAGACCTTGGTGTACTGGTGTGTGTCCAGAGAACGGCAGTGGAGATGGTGAAGCTGGTGCTGTTTAGCGTGGAGAAAAGGATGCTTAGGCAAAATCTATGAGAAACTGATAACCAAACCAACTTGCTGCAGAAAGTGCATTTTATCACTGATGGAGGTAAAAAAAAAAAGCAGGGATGAGAAGCTAACTGAGTAGTGAGGGTGTAAAGCAAAATTAGTATAATTAAGATGTTTTTGTTAGTTTTTGTTTCTGCAGGTCATGAACTTCAAATTTACAGGTGATTGTTTCTAGTGATGCATTTCYAGGGCAGGGCCAGAGTCAAATTCTTTTTAAATACTCTGTATKTCAGTGCACAGTTGTCAAATAACACCATCATACACAAATAAGGATAAAGAGCTGCAATTTTTTTTCTTTTTATTTAATAATCTATAAAACAACTGTTAYAGAATAAATTGATCTGTACCATCTCCAGAAACATAAACAAGGCCTRCTTGCAAAAATAGCAGGAATATCTTATCTGTAATTACCTCACTTGAACAGTAAATCTGAAAGATAATGTTTGCAAAAAGAACCCTGCAGGGGAGGTTATGGTCTATGCATGGTGTTGCTTATGGGTTAGAGAGATCTCAGGGATTACTGGGACTTTTAAATGAGGGGAAAGAAAAGTGGTGAATGACTTTGAACCCCAGGGATTACTTTTCTCTCATAGAACTCGCAGGTACACTAATTTATTTTTGTCTCAATAAACACAAAGTAGTAAAAAGGAGTAAAATAATCTCAATTATATCAATAACAGTGACAGCAAGGAACTGTCAAAGCTTTGGAGGGACATGTTGTCCCTCTGATGAATGTTTCTTAAACTTTTTTGATCTAAAGCACCTATTTTTACAATTAAAATAAAAAGCTATGTTGAAGTGCTGAAGTTTCTACACCCTGTTGCCTGACTGGTGCAATACACAACTGTACCATCTCAGAAAAAAAATAGCTCCACTGAAAGTAGAAATGGTCAAGCACTCATAATGAAAATCTGTGGGATATCTCAAACTCTATGGTTTCAGAAAGTTGTCTGACACAAATTAGCTGGTCTGACCTTCTGAGTCAGATAGTACATCCAGATTGCAGAGARCAACAGGATAGCTGAATAAGACTGTCAAGCATTGTCCTCTGAAATTTGATCTATGTTGTTTCTTCACATTATATGATGGCTGGTTTTTTAACTCTTAAGATTAASACACAAGCATAGAGAAATTTCCAGGTGGATGGTTTGCCACAAGCTAAAACAATGGCTTATCTTGATAGGAATATATGCTGTGGGGTTTCTTGGTTGTTTGGTTTTGGTTTTTGGGGTTTTTGGGGTTTTTTTTTCTCATGAGTTTCTCCTGTTTATGCCTGCATTTGAACAAACACAGATGTCCAGAATCCTTATTCTCTTTGTCTGGAATCATGAGTCTTGATTATACATGAATATTTTAAATGAGTCTGCTAAATAAGAGTCAGTGTAAAACATKAACTTCACATTTGTCTAAAAAGTGACATTTTTCCCCTAGATTCTCTCAATTATCCAGACCTACTTTCCAGTTTCAGGGAGGTAGAGTCCAGAGTAATAATTAGAGCAAATGCATGTCAATTACCATTGACTTTTTTTCTCTGATATTTCTCATTAAGGATTGCTATTTCACTTGAGACTGAAATGATTCATTCAGGGTATCTTGGTTTTAAAATTTCCTTTCAAACCCATGTATTTATTCCTGCAACTTTAAAAATTTCTGACTTAAGTATCCTAAGATACTCCTTTAGTGGCTGAAAAATGGCATCCTCGAAGCAAAGTTTTGAAAAAATTGGCATTCTTCATTAATGTATTAATTGACACAATTGAGTTATACTGGGTTTTTTTTTCTTTTCTTTTTTTTTCTTTTTCTTTTAATGAGTGGAGGATAGAAAATGTAAAGGAATGGAATTGATTTATTCTAAATTGTATTTAAAGACAAATTGAAAAAAAGATATTAAAGAAAAAAAATGCAAGACTTTTGCCAGAAGCAGTGTCATACCTCATGGAAAATTACAAATATAAACAGGATTCCATTCTGACACATCTGAATACATCAGAGAAAAGAGATTCTTGTAGATTTAAATAAGTTAAGAATCTGTYTTCTCTTCATGTTGGATCCATTGTTATTGAAGACAACAATGTAACGGGGTATGAGCTATTATTAATTAGAATGATAAATGTTGYCTTCTATAGTATTCTATGAGATATGGAGTTCATTGTGTTGAAATAGATGCATACAAGTTTTTATTCTGTTATACCTTCTCTGAAGTCAATGAATTTACTTCAGCTAAGAACTAAGGTTTTATAAAAATAGCTTTCATTAAAAGATACGGTGTCTTGTATCTCCTCCTGTCTTTTACAGAGTAATGAGATTTCCATTTTGCCTTGCCCGGTCTTTTCTCTGACCTGGGTTCCGTTCAGATAAACTTGTTTTCTCTTTTAAAATTCAGTAGCAGTCTGGATTTATTACTCCTGCATGTCTGATATCCATTTTCACTTTGTACTTATGCATCTTTCTCACTACTAAAATGTATCTTTATTTCCTCACAACAAATGTCAATTTTCAGATGACCTGGTACTGATCTAAAATCYTCGCTTAGAAATGCGTATGTGTGTCATCATTAAGGCAAGCCACCCAAACGTATTTAAAAGCAAAATCAGCTGAGAATACTTTCTAACTGTTTTAGCTTCTTGCTTCCTTACATATATATATATATACATATCTTGTATGTTTTTACTTCTGTTAATGCATATGTTTTTGTATACTTATGTATTTCCCTTCYCAAGAACTGAAACATGAATTCCAGTCTTCATCTTTATTGTGATCCAATACCAGCTATCCCAGTATTGTATTTTTTAAAACCTTATACATTTTGTCTTATACATGGTCAYTGTTTTCACTTAGTACATCCATCAGAGTTTTTTACTCTCTTTTGAATATCTTTTAATGGATATGCCATCTCAGTTGGGCAGTGTATGCACTACATATATGAACAGCAAAAATTTTCTTCAGTGTTGAAATGAGTAAACACTAACTCATTTCTTTGCCTGGTATTCTTATATCTAACTTTTTACCATGTTTGGTTTTTTTAACTAAAATGCACTGRTATTTCCCCACCTTTTCTGGAATACAGAAGTTTTGCATGCAATATGCAAAGCATGTGATGCTCTGGAAGAAGAAAAAAATGAATATATGTAGAGGTGCAGTGGCTTGATTAATATTGCATCAACATCTTGTTTAGTAAATAATATACTTATTGCTCCTTTTAGAATAWTTTCAGGATAATAACTTTTACATTGCAGACATATTTTGGGGACTAAAACTTGTATTAAAAGAGAGTAAATATAGCTACAGAATARAAAAATGTCATCTGTGTAACATATTGCCTAAAAGTAGCTTCTAAATTCCATTTAWTTCAAAGCTGATAAATCAGACAGAAAGACTTCTTATTCCTGATTGTTCTAAAACACTTTAAATATTGCATTCACTTGAGAAATTTATGGGGAAAAAAATAAGGAAAATCGTRCTCTTTCAGAAGAGGAAGTGATTTTAAATGAGATGATATCTGCTTACCTGACCAGGCTTCTGCTYTACCAAGAGTCTAATACTATTTCAACACTTCATGTCAGTGTGATATTGTGATTTCTCACCTGTTTTCTAATTCATAAAACATCTAAATATGTTATTATGAATGWATGCCCTGTTCTAATATTTATTGTTACAGCCTTGGCCAGGAATAGATTWCTGTACTTACTCTAAAACATTAAAAAATATTATTTGTATCAAAAAAACTCTACCTCATGAGCAGGAGTATATGACTGCTGAAGTCAGTTACATTAACATTTTTAGATAAATAATAAATAGATTGGGAAACTAATTCAACTCTCACATGTGTGTTTTTCTTCATTCAAAAATGCATTAGTAACATTTATAAGTTATATGAGAAATAATCTCTGTACTTGAAAATGTAGGAAAATCCCCAGACTTGTTTGAAGAGTGAAAAGGAATAAAAATTATAGTAAAGAAATATTCAAATAATAAAAAAAAATTGTCAAACTAGCATTTGACAATTGACTTGCTATTTAATACTAAATTGAAAAGACTGTGCTTTTTTATTTGTAAATTTTGGTAAATCTGTCATTTATTTGTGGTTAGTGACCCATTTCAGGCAATTTTGAATRCAGAAAATATGCCGGTAAGTTATAAATTCATTCAAGTCCCTGTACACAAGATGTCATAACATAAGAAATGTTTGAAACACTCCATAATTAWAGCTTCTAACATGTAATAACCTGGCTGCATGTTTGACAGTTTTTTACATACATTAAAGTTTAGTGCAGTGCAGAATGTTGTGTAAATAACAAATTCATTTCTAATGTCCTGGATTTGGAGTCATTCAGATAGAAAGGATCATGACTGCAATAAATTTGTATTCTAATCCTTGACTTCAGTGTCTTCCTGTTATTTTGAAGGGCAAGGGTCATAGTGCATTTTCAGTGTCTATTAAGTCATCAGGAATTTACTGAATCAACTAGATACAGGCATTATTGGTGGTGTTACAGAAGTGTTATATATACTGGCAAAGTAGGGAAAAATGGCTCCTTCTGATGGCATTACTTTTGGGATTCTCTTTTCTACAATGCTTTTAGGCCTAAATGGTCAAAAGCTTTTTCTGCTTTGTGCATTTAAACAGCTCTGGGAAGTACAGCTCACTGTGCAAATCAGATCAGCTCATCTGACTAGGATGGACCACAGGAGCCATGGCAGGATGATGCCAGTCAGCTTTGGGAGCAGCTTTAGTGGAGACCTGTTGAAAGGCACATATACATATATATACATATATCAATATACATATTTATATACTTAATATGTATAAATTATATAATGATAAGTTACTTAATAGGAACTTAAACTATTTGATTATAAGTGTGTAAGCCAGAAGTTTGAAAATGTTTTGAAAAGGTATTTCCTTACCAGTTGAGAAAGAAATTAAGTGATAACACCCTAAAATAAACTTAAAAGYCAGTAAATAAAGATTAGAAATAAATACTGATTATTAATTACAAGAAAAAARTTAAAACTGAAGATTTCAACAATTCATGATTATGTTTTAACTTTTATGGATAATTCATTATTATTATTAAAAATAATAAACCATAATAATAAACCCTAATTTTTTGATCATATTATGCTTTGAAAATATATTAAGCTATGTAGTTCTCTCACAATGAGTGACATATCAGAAAACTTTAGAAAAAATATTTCCTATTCCAAAGAAGTTACTCTAGAGTTGCTTCTACAGAACAGTGCACAGACCAGATTTTAATTTTAAAATTATATTCAACATTAACTGTTATACTGAAAGAAATGTAAAYGCTCTTCCTTCAGGAAATAAGCTAAAAATTTAGGTACAGGCTTGAGGGCAAAACGATCATGTAGGGAAAAAATTGTCCCATATGTCCCTATCACTTKCTAATCTCTTTACATCTTCATTGGAAGCTTTTGGCACAAGACCAGCAAGATCTGCTGAGAACCACATTGGACTCCAGAGCAAAGAATATGTTTAAGCTTTTAWAGCCTTTTTACAATGTCATTTTCACTCTTCTACCCTCAAATAAAATCTTTGTGTAATGAGATGCATCAAAATGACTCCTGYATTCTACTTTATTCAGTGCTAGCCRTCTTTTTGCCTTTCAAAGMCAAAAGAATGTTGTTGTCATTGTGAGTCAGATCCAGGGAGATGTATACTGTAGTGGTTTCTAGTGCATGAACATGCAACCCATGTACACTGGAAAGATTTTCAAGTTTGTTGAACAATATCAGAGTTGCAGAGATTAGCTTTCATATACAAAAAATAGTGAAGTTGAGAAGCTCAGTTTAAGGAAAAATAGCTCTATATTTCTCTAAACCTGTTCATAACATGGTATTGAATTGAGAYTTAGAGCCTCAAATCACAAATTTCTTTCTGATACATTTACTTCTTATAGGAGGCTACAGATGAGGAATGTTTGCATAGATTCAAAAAATTACTTAGGAAATCATAGTGAAAAGTTCCACTGGCATTACTAAATACAGGGATGGCACTTCTGATTGTGATCCCTSACTCTAAGTTTGACATGGATTGGGAAAGAAGACTACATCCTTTTTTATTCTTCTTTTCTTCCGCTACAAAGCAACTTGGTCTTTTTTTTGATATTGCTTTGATATAAACTTGACATTTCTTCTGGCACAGCATTTTTGTTTTCTGAATAAAAAATGTAAGAAAAGCTACATTTACCTCATTATCAAAAGCTGACCYGCAAATATTTTAAGTTGAATAAATGAAACTAATTAAACTGGAAATTTGCTGATTTTTAAAAAGTTTTCATGAAAAATGACTGTCATCAAAAAGATTAAAGGAGATAAAGCRCAAGAAAGATAAATCATGTAGTACAGTTAGGAAAGGAAAATGGAAGCTAATGAAATTTTGAAATTACAAATTGAGTTTGACTTTTGATCTATGCTCAAGTTTTTTCTCTCAATGCAAATTTTTAATTCTGTTCAAGAGAAATAAGACTTAGGACTGTTCMATTTATAACTTTCAAGTAGAACAGTGATCACACTCTGTTGCCTTTTAAAAATCCATTATTTTGATTGGCACATAAAGAATGACATTTAGCCAGAATTTCCCTTTCTGTGAATGTTTGGAATATTCTTCTTCTTGTTTTTGAAATCCTGTAGAATGAGATTAGTGTGGTAACAAGTCATCCATACAGTGATTCAGCAGTTCAAGGATTGTCTCTTCCTCTGTCAGAGTCTGTATATCAAAGATCATGAGATAATTGCGTGTACCAGCAGCACAGATCATTCAGCCTCACTGGTCACAAAATCCTTCCTTGCTTGGGGCTGAATATTAGCATGCAGAMAATATTCAGCACTTCTGCAGAGCAGAAACTTTAGTGAAGTGCGGGCATCCATAGAAAATTTATTTTAAAATAAACTTGCTTCCAAAAAGAAGAAAGGAAAGTGCRATCTTTTGTTGAAAAACTTTAAAAACTTAACTATGGATTCTTAGCTGGACAGCTACAAATTGTTCTCAACGGTTCAAAGCCTTGCTTTCTTTGTSTTCTTGTTAAAGGGGAAAAGGGTGCTGAAAAGTTATAGAAATGGATCATTAGGGTCCAGGATAGGGACAATTTTTCCCTGTACCAGCTCTAAAACTATCAGCAAGTGTAGACAGTAATCTAAAATACTCTGCCTCTTCTCTTTCTTAAGTAGTATTCATTCCAAAAATTTGTTCTTTCATTTTTTTGAAAGCTGTTATGTTTCTCATTAAATCTATTCAGTGGGTCAAATTGGGGAAAGCTCATAACCCTGTCCATTAAGAGAGAGACACAAATAACTTTTTAAAAAATATTGTTAAAATTAGTATATGTAGAAGTATGCTCTTTCAACTGACATTATTAATCAAATGAAAATTTTCCACATGATGAATTTAATAAGAAAAAATTGTTTAATGGAAGGCTTCCTAAAACTGATAATAGCTTTCTGTTAGTGACTTTTTAATAGTCAATGGATAATTAAAATGAATAAAATAAATGTGATAGGAAGTGAAAACTGTAAAAGGGTATGCAAATTTGTTTTAARCTCCTACTTAGGTATTAGTTTCCTGGCTTATTTTAGGGTGATAACTATTGTGCCTTCTGATATGAGTTAGAAATAGCCCTCATTTTCTCAGCATGTGGTAGCTCTCAAACCTTTAAGAAAATGTGTTCTGGCTTCTCCCTTTCTATCTGCACATGTGAAGATGGAATAGCTTTCATCAAAAGTTAGACCATTGTACATTCAGAAGTGTTCCACTGGAAATGTAGGCTTTTTTAGGCTTTTTTTAGCACTATGCTTTTTTAGGCTGCCCATATTTTTATTTTCTATCTTGCAAGAAAATGTGACCTTCTCATTAGGTTGTAATTAGCAAGAGATCATGTGCAAGAAGWAGCATCTAAGTATCACCTTAAACATTTAAGGAAAACATAAATAAAGCTCCTTCTTATATTGCAACAGAATAATTTTTTCCCCTRGATGTGATAAAGTACTCTTTAGCCTGATTGTTGATATTGACCTGGAGACCCAACAGATCAGTGCTCAAAGCCATGAAMATATCTGCAGAAACTGGTACCCTCCTTACAGGCAGCAAAGTTCAGTTGCATCTCATGACATTCCAACTTCGGTGCATTTTGAGGCACTTGCAAGGGCAAGTGGAGGACAGGGTGGKTGGGAGGCTGCTTGTGCAAATCTGGTTTCTGTTCTCTGGAACCAGAAATATGAGTATAGCTGCAGTTTGAGTAAATCTGTGGTCAAAGAGAGAGAGCACAGATTTAATTTGACTAAGGTTTAAGTAAATATCAAAGATATAATACTATTAGGAGCATTTGTCAAAGATGGCAGGCTGTGAGAGGTGCATTTAATACTGTCCTAAAATTAGAACTTGATTTATCAATTCATTAKGTAGAAGAAGTCAGGAATTTCCCCATTCCAGAATTCAAAAACTGTGGTYTTGGAATTTTCTCACCATGTGTAACTTATTCAAGCAACAGAAGGAAGSATTTGGGTCACTGTCTGCAAGAATYACAAAGCAAGTAGGAAGGTCTGGTCATGTACTGCCTCAGTACAGAGCAACATGTTCAACTCCCAGGCCTACTGTTCAGTTGTCAGTTCCCACTGCTTTTGATCAACCCCTGTGTCAGGGCCCAGAACATCTGGTATTAATTTGAACAAATGATGAAGTTAAAAATGGAATAACAGGTTAGTCTTTTCAGTTCCTCATTTTTAGATGTGTCTTTGTTTCTGTCACTCTATCACTTTCCGTTTTCTTGCCATCACAGCAAGATGACAGCTCTCTATGATGGCATTGGCATGATCATACTCTTTATGACAGTTGTTAACAAAATATAGCCTATTAGAAAAATACAGCTTAATTTTCCAGACTTTTGGCTTTTTGTCCTGCTTTTCAGTCCACTTCCCTATTCTCACACAGAATTTCCTCTGAAGTTTTGAGCAATGTTAAGGTCAATAGAATGCCCATTAGCCCGTCACAGCTGCCAGTATTTGATATTGGCTATGTTAATTACATTTTAGGCACACAGAGCCATCCCAGCTCAATCAGTTTATTAAGTTATTGTGKCACAGAGTGCTAGTTGCCATGCAGTGCTGTAAGAGAGTGGTTTGCAAATCCTGGAGGTGAGTCTGCAAGCAAGATGAGAGCAAGGGTCCCAGTGGCTTTGTTCAAGAAATGTCCCTTCAATCAGTGTCACAGAGAGCAGCAGCAGGTGACTCAATATGCCAGGAGGCTGCCTGGAGAACCCTGTGACACCATGGCCTCATCTCTGACTGGAAGTCTTCACAACTGCTTTACACAGCTTCCTTTATCTGTGCATGGTGAGCATTTGCAGGCTTCTGCACAGAATTTAACAGAATTACTTTCCCGAGAGGAACAGACTCTCACTARGTATCAAATCCCATTGCATTAAATTAAACAGTCTAAAATGCCTTCCCTCTTCACTTGGGCATCCTAAATTTTTAGTTTCATCCAGATTTACCTTTTTATTTTGACTGAAGATGATTGGTAGAAACCAGGCTTATTAGGACTGTTAACAACATAAGAGTATGGTTTTGTTTATCTCATTAATTACTCTTCTTGGTTTGGTCTGTTAAGGGAGGGGACTTGGAGCCATTGCAGCATGATGGATGTAAATTATTATAATTGTTTAATCTTAGTCAAATTAKAATGCTATCATTACATTTTAGAACAATATTATAGAGAGGGTCAATGGGAAAAGTAATATTGAAGTTTTTCTTATTCTGTTGTATTTGAGCCAGGAAAAAGCAGATTAAATTTCTGTAGTTATTATCTGGGTGTTGTTTTTATCTTGGTTTTGGGTTTCTTTTACAGGAGGTGGGGTGAGGGGGGTTGTGGTTTTTTTGATTGGTTGGTTAGGTATTTTTATTCTTGTTTTTTTCCCCTAAATGAATAAGATAAATTATASTTATATCTGCAGATGGCTTCAAGAAGATTTGCTAAACTATAACCTGTTATTTCAGAACTCCCATCACTCTGCTCTTAGGGTTTTTTTCTCCTTTTTTTTTTAAATAAATTTAATAACCATGAAGAAAAGCAAACTAATTGAAATTATTTCCCACAACATTACCTAAATTTAGAGAATGCAATTAACTATAGCATACACATCAACACACTTAATTCTGTAAAACACTTATCTTAGGCAGAAATATTGCCATTACTAATTATGAAAACATAATCTGCAAGAAATAACTAATAAGAATAAAATGAACAAGCAAATTGTATTAAAAAGTTAAAGGAATGCTGCAGAACAGAATTAGAGGTGGGAAAAGAAGGGATTCTAACTTTGAGAARCATGCTCAGTGATGCTTCTGTTTTATTTTTTATGGCATGACTTGGTCTGTAGTTGATTCAATACAATCTCCTTATCAGAAAATATTAGAAATTTGCAATTCTACCTTGTCTGCTGGAAAGAAATTATTTTTTTGGAATTTCACATCATGGAATATATTAATCTAATGTTCAAGTAATCTTTAAATCTCTGTTACCATATGTGTAATGTGCTGCTGTTCAGATCCCAGATCTCAGCTTCTTTTCTCATATTTGGTTTTTTGTTCATGTAGACTCGAGCATTCTGCTGCAGTACAAGTAACACCAACTCCAAGCCTGTCTTTGCCATTTGCTTGCAGTGTAAGACAGAGATGGCCACTTCTCCTCTCACTATTGCTAGTTTCATTTAAAAGCTACAGAAAAATCACCAGACATTCCCAGTGGAAGTACAGAGAACTATTTTGCAGAATACATCACTCTTGCCATACAYAGCARTRACTTGCTCTGACCATGATTTCCTCTGCTCCCTTGCCTCTMCRYAAACTTCATCTTAACACTTTAATTTATGARCACTTTGGAACAAATGGACATATAATTCTACAAAACCAGATAAAATGGACAATTATCAGGCTCTAAGAAAACTTGTTTGCTCCCATCCTACATTTCATACCGAATTGCTGATGCATTATTTTGTTGAAGTGGTTCCATTCTTAGACACTAATAAATTTGTTGCACTTTACATGGTATTATATTCAGAAAATTTCAGAGGAAAAGGGARATCATTCATTTTGAAATCACTGTGACTCTGTTGTGCTACCAGTAGCAATGTCTTTTATTGTCTTCTTTTTATTATTATTTCATTATTATTTTTATTATTTTTAATTTTTACACCCAAAATTTTATTCTCAAGCCTTTTGTAGAGCCCTGGGTTCTCCACCTCTGGTATGTACAAATACTTTGTATCTTGTTGAGCTTCATCTACTTCCTTGATTTTTTTATTATTTTCATCAATGTAGAACATTCTGCATCAATTTCACTTACAAATTAATTTTAGAAATAAGTATATAATTGTGATTGAAAATCTACATAATTCCTTTAATGGTTAAAATGTTTTTTTAGTTTTATTTTTCACTTATTTCTCTGACTTATGAAGCTTACTTGGCAGGTACAGAATGGGAGACCCTGGCATCAGATTTTTCTAACATTGGCAACTGGAAATCATAGATAAAAGAAATATTAAAAAGAAAGGTGCTTTGCTAGTGTCCTCTGTCAACCTGCTGCGCTAGGATAAATATTGCATGAAAGTTTTATGCTCTATGTTCATGCAATAAAGCACAGTGCCTTAACAGCATTGCTGTAAAGAGAAGCATTATGATTGGGTCGTGATCCTGTTTCTTCCTGTGTTTTGAGTGATCAAAGGTTATGTTCTACAATAAACAGCACTAAAACATTATAAATACTTTGGGTGATGTTAATTGCAGTATTTTAGGGTGCTGACTTTTAATGTGTTTATTAGTTTTAATTGTTTAACTAATTAGTTAATTTGTTTCATAGTTGTCATTATGTGAAGCAGACAAACTGTTCTTTCTAGTAATCATGACTTGAGTGTTTTAAATTTTATGTTTGCTCCAAAAAAAAAAAATGAACTTTTTCTGATATTCTGCTGCTATAAGTGTGGGGCCAAGTGTAAAAATTTTTATTTTATAAATTTATTTAAATACAATACCTTTAATCCCAAAAATTATTTTGAGACATCAAACACTACCAAAAGAAATAGGAGTTGAGGAAGATGCTTCTAGTTGTTTAGATATCAGCTGCACTTGAAAGTTTCCTATTCTTCTTTTAAGTGAAGTGTTGGGTTTTGCTGCTACTTTGATCATAACAAGAGGCAGGTATGATATAAAATGCCGTTGTCTGGATATTTATATCTGCTTGTAAACTTAGAACAGTTTATGACTGCAGGGTCAGGATGCCTGCTAAATTTWCTGATGCTGAGCTGCATAGGTCTGTCCTATTATGGCAAGAACCATGAAACATTGCTGCAAATTATTTTTACTGACAAAACACAAGTTGCATCACTCACACCGTAAAAGTGAATTCTTTCAGCCTGTGAATGTCAGTGGCTATTTTCAAGGACACAAATTATCTTCTGGGAAATCTGAGCAATTYATATGACATAATAAATTGCWATGTGGGTTCAGTTAGGTGCTGCTTATTCAAGAAAAAATCTGAACAAATATTAGCATATCTGTGAGCATATTAGAAYAGTAAGCTATATAGTTACCCTAAGTCACATAAGAAATAAGAAATAAGAAATATTGTAATATAATTGATGGCCAGGACTAAACTCAYTGTGAAAGGCACTGTAATCTAGTTTGAAACAATGCCCTAATTTGGGCCTTCAGCATTACCTTCCCAATATACTGGGAAACCGTACAGGTTGCTTACATTATCAGCTGGGAGCTCCTAGCCTCAGTAAAGAGATATTTATCCTTCCTTGCCTATGCATCCAGTGTTTGCCTGCTTTCCACATCTGAAAAGCCAGACAGAGCTTTTTCCTACTAACTAAAAACAACATTAGAATATAAACTGCATTTCCACTTTTTGTTGTTGTTGAAAACTTCCTTTTATTCTCCACTTTTAATTTTGTCTTTTCTCATTTTTCATACCAACTTCATTTCTGGTACATTYATTGTCTTGATGTTAGAGTCTTGTATGTTTTGTTGTTTTGTCATTTGGGTTTTTTTTGAGGAGGGGTGGGACAGGGAGGGGAGTGGGGAAAGGAACTGGTTTTGCCTTATTTTTTTGGACATAAATTTCACTGCAATTCATTGCTGCACAGTAGAAAAATAGGGACGGAACTGTCAAGTTGCCACTGGTGACAGAATACCAATCTTTGACTTCACTTGATATGGAATTGCTTGCTATGGGAAGAGGAAACATCATTAGTTTTCTCTAGTAAAGTCTTTAAATGTAAAACTTATAGATTTAAATCTTATAAGAAATAACATAAAAATAATAAAAATATAACTTTATTTTAAAAAATTTAAAACTTATAAAGCTTAAAAACCTATATGAATACAAATTTTTTCAAAATCTGACCATTGTACAATAGAGTTCAAGTTAAATGTATTCCAAGATCCCTGATCGTAGCTGAAGGTCKGAACCATGGATCTTTGGAACTGCCTTTATTTTCTTTATCTTATTATTATTTTTCCACTAAGGAGAGGTGGAAATAACACTGAATCTCTGTTATTACAAGAAGAATTACTTCCTTTTCCTGCTTTGTAATATAATATTACCAGTTTAAGATCTCAGCCCACTCCTCTGAGGTTGTTTTGTAGAYTTGATGTGTGCAGACTTGAGGTAAGATATGTAATCTTCTCCTCGTGTTTGCTAGGCAAAAGAAAACAGTAATTGATGTAAACAGCCTCTGTTTACCCTTAGCTCTTTGTTGCTTGCATTCYTGAAAGAGAAGAGCAATGCATGGGGGTGAAGCACTGCAGTAGARAGGAATAGTCAATCTGCCCCTCTAAATAAACTTACTTCTGCCAATACATAAACTCAGAGAGCTACAAGGGGCCTCGAGGTCATCCACTGCACTCCCCTGCTTCAGGGTTGCACCTCCTACTGCCAGGAGTTACTCTAAGGAGATGCCTCATTTGTCTTGTTCCTAAATACCTTCTGGTGACAGAGTGCACATAGACCTCTAACACTGCTCTTAACCTTTACAGTTTTTCACTAATTTCCAACCTTAAGATCCCAAGTGGAAATCAAGGTCCTTGCAAATTCTCCCATTCACCTGGWTTACAGGCAACAGGTTGTCCTTACAAATGTTCCCCTTTATGAAAAATAAATACTTAAAATTGTATTAACTTTGAGTGTCTAGGGCAAAAAGTATAGCAAATTCCAAAAAAGTAAAGCTGCTCACATAAGTTTACTTTAAAGGGAAATTTCTTTCATTATTTCTTTTGTATGATATTCCCTCTAAGTGCTATGAAGCAACCCAAAAGGAGAACGTGCAAGTAATTACTTTTCTAATTGTAGCTATGATACAAATTTAGGTGTCCCAAGTCCCAAAGCATTCCCATGTTTAATAAGCACTTTGAGAGAGATTCTTCCAATATGTTTAACTGAAAATTGACTTGATTTTTCATGTACTGATCTTCTTGCTGCATATAGCATTAAGAAAGTTAGAAAGTTGTCTATGACTAAYACATTGTACCTTGAGCAAGAAATAAACAGTTAATGGAAAATTTATATTCCACTAAACAGACGGCTTCCTGGAGCCAGTAGTGACATAAATGTCTCTGCCATGTTACATTTTTAAATACTGCATGTCCTAGAGTCTCTTAATTTCTTACAGTAATTAATRAGATTAGATCCTGATTACATATAATGACCAGTAAAATGAATGTGGATAGTATTACTTTAATCAAGTTTATATCTAGAGAGACTCTGTTTTCTTGCTATACTTTGTGTTTGGTTTTTTTTCCTGTTGAACATTTGGACAGACTTTTAGAGGACATTGTAAAAAATTAGGCTGTAAGATATTAATTTGTGAAGATGTGCCAAATACATAAACATTTTGGACAATATTAAGTACATTAAATAGCTGTCCTCATTACAAATTACAGAACTGTGTATTTCCAATAGCAAAGTAAAGAAGAAAAGACCCAGCTAAATTCCTTTCTGTGGAGCACCAGATGTAGCTAGCCRCAGAAGGAGCTGGTGTGCTTTTACAAAGCCTACAATGAAACAATATCTTTTCTTTGGGATATTGCTAGATCATGACACAATTCAAATGTAATTACACATTGAATTCCAAACTTTAAAGCACAAAATAATCTTGGATTATTTGACAGATTTAAGAATACAGGTTTTTGTGAGGTTTCTGAACACCTAAAGGAGGCACAGCTACATTTATAAAGGGTTTTTTTCCTCAGGTAGTTTGATCAGAGCATGCTCAAGCTATAGACTATTTAATGAAAGCTCCAAATTGACTTCATCTTTTAGTATTAGCCCAGTTTTGAGTATGTTGCATGATACATTCAGGGGTGGCTCTCAGTTCTTGCAACACTGACTTTTTTAATATTTCAAGAAAATGCATATGCTTATAGAAGCAAAAACAATTTGAGCATCTTCCAAGGTGGTAGAACCCCCATATGGCAGTTAAAAAATATTTCACAGAGCAGGAGCAGATTATTATYAGTTACCCAAGATCAGCAAAGGAAAACTCTAATGGTAGAGTAGCAGTAGGCTGTTAAAATATGCCTGCAAGCATGTTAACTTGCCATAGAGTCTCTGCTCCATTCTCTTTGTTTCCTCATGTAATATCTTTCTACTTGCCTGATAGTCTGTCTTTTATTATATTTTATTCAAGTAAAATTTCATTGCCTTCAGTGACTTCACAGGGCAAAGACAGCAGATTTTACATTCAAATGCTAGGTCTCAAAATTGCAAAGTAGTTGCAAGCAAGGCTGATTCTTACGTATGATTTCTGAACAAATCCTGTTCAAATTTTAGGACACTGATATATATTAATTTTCTGATATAAAAATTCATTTTTGCTTCTTCTGGTGGGGAAGACGGGGGATTTTTTCCATGGTATCCATTTTAAAATCTGTTTAGGATTTATCACATTTCTGTTGTTACACATTTAATTTTTAAAAACCCATGGAATTTCAGGCACTAAGTAATATTTTTAATCTTCACTTCGAAAGAAACAACTCACTTCAGTCTTCATCAATAATGATGCCATTGAAAAATGTTGTATAAACCTGGCAATAACCTGTTCTCACCACAGATCTACTTAATTGCTTGTACATTTATAACAGATGATTAATGTTTGGTGCACTGAGCAGCAATCTTTGGGAATTACTTAAATAACTTTTGTATAATACCTTAGGCCATAATTATMAAGGTTTATGTAACTTGCAAATGATGCAAATCATGTTTTCTTCAAATATTTAACAAAACATCAGCAGAAAAAAATGTGTTTCTGAACAACTGTAAACTACTCTTCATTTATTTGGGACATTCCATAACTTAAGCTAATTATGGTTGTTAGCTGTAGATAAACACATTACTAAAATACCCTTTAGTGCCTTCAAAAGAAGAAATATGAAAGTTCTACAGTTATTAAATTGCTCGTGAAAAAAGATTGAGAAAATATGTCTCTTTCAAAACTTGGAACAGAAAAGATGCCCCCAGCACCCTTAATTGTCATTTCCAAATTTCTATTTTTAACAAGATAATTATTTGTTTATAGGCATAGAAATTATTATGAATCCATATTGACACCTTGCGGATCTCTTGTCCAAATGCAGTTAAGCTTATAAGTTCCAAGCTTATTCATCTTGGAATATATTAGTCCTATTAACTCAAAATTAAGCACTGGGCACTGTGTGTAATTGAAGCTCTTGTAGTAGTTCTGTATTTTATGAAGAGGTTGTATCTAACAATATAGTTTGTAGATGTTGAAAAATATCAGAAATAGATGGGAGTTGACACCTATAAAATATTGGTCTTTCCAAAACTGTTTAACATCACATTTGTTTTTAATTACTTAACTTTAGATGGGAGAAAATGCTGCTGGAGCAATCAAACCCAACCATTGAACTCCTAAGCTTAAACATAAAGATTTCAAACTTAAAGAGGGAAAATTTAGATTAGATATCCAGAAGAAATTATCTATTTTGAAGGTGGAAGTGGTTGCCCAGAGAAGCTGTGGATATCCCATCCCTAGTTGCGTTCAAGGCCAGGCTAGATGTGTTACTTAACAGCCCAGTCTAGTGAGAGCTGAAATCTGTAGAAAAAAGAGGCCCTTACGTAAACTTTGTAAAATCATGAGATTAGCATTAGGGTTATTTTTATTAAACAAAGAGTTAGAAACAATGAGTTGCCTGCTACTTATGGCCTCTCTGAGAAGTGCAGGTTATTTGCATTCTTCAGAAATTTCTAAAAAACATTGTTACAGTCAGGAATACTCTAAAATTTTAATCTCAAGTGTCAATGTTTCTTTGAGCAGCATTGTTCTCTGGTTATTGTTCATTAGGATCTGCTTCTCATTTGCTTGACAATGAAACTTGATAGTAGCATCGAAGCCTTGAGGGAGGGATAGAGGGGCTGAACTAACCCTCACCAGAGTTCATATGTAGTTTAACCCCATACTGCATGGATTCTGTGCTGGTGCCCTAAGGAGGGCAGGGAGAGGGACAATGGTCTGTTGTGCAGAACTAAGAGCAATTTTACTTCAAATACAATTTTTTTTTTTGCTGTATCTCACTTTTTGTTTTGTTTGTGYTTTCTAACAAAATAAACATACTGATTTATTAAGTAGCTTCATTATTTATTCAAATGTTAGATAAAAACTTGATCTGAGTATCTGAATAAATTTATGCCTTGTGAAATAGATGTCATATAGATGTATTATGCACAAACATGTAAAATTATGGCTTCAGTTCAGKCTAGAGTAAAACTTTGGCCATGGACCTTTTCTTGGGCAATACAGAATCAGCTGTATATCAGGTTAAACACTGAAGCCAACATCTACATGTTAATGCAGGTTTTAACCTTTTTTAATGCACTTCAAMAAATCAAATTTTATCTTAGGTCTACCAAGTGTTAAGTAGAAGACACTGATCAGCATTTTCTTAATCAACTGAAATATTTGTCTGAATTCCTTTGATAGATTAGAAGAAACTCTGCTGCTGTGAAGCTATGAAAATTGCATATATCACATGCTCTGTTCAAAAAACAACCAGAAACAACCCACAAAAATAAATTCAAATATTTCTAAATGTTTTCCAGCAAGGATTTGTGAATTAGAACTATTCAGGGTAGGTATGATTCWTATTTTTAAAACTAAATAAATCAATACTATTTTTCTCTATACCATCACATWAGTAACCAAGAGCAAAGCCTCTCTAGGGAAAACATGTGTTGAAGACTAGAAAAACCTGCACAGCAGATAGAGTGAGAAAGAGAAGGCAGGTGAGTGAACACTGTATATAATTTCTTGTTTTACTCTCCATTCAACCCCCTTTCAAACAATTCATTTAGGAAATCTAACTCCTTCTCTATGTAGCTGAGAGCTTGCTACACAGAATATGAGCTATCTATTAGATTACTGARCCATGACCAATATCAGTAAATAACAATAGCCAGCAATTAACTTCTCCTCTTAAGTCATTAAAGACTTCAGATAATGGCCTGGAAAATTTGACAGCTTAAAATGTTGACAACAACAACAACAACAACAAAAATAATTCTGTATTAATGTGATAGTAATTTTTAACCAGCAATTTTCTTCACATTTTCCTTGGAGTATTTAGAGTTTCTGAAACATTTCCAGACACATTTCTTGTTTTGACTTTCAAGTGTCAATGCTGTGCACTGATACCTTTCCTCACATTGCCAGAGTACTGTGGTATTCATGTACTTGGCTAATAATGACCATTTGCTGTTGGACAAGACGCTGATTGGAACATTCCTGTGTTTGTCTGACCCCAGTCCAGTCTCTTCAGGAGACTATGTTAATTTTTTAATGAAGTCAAACCGATTGGCTGTCCTTGTGGACATTTGGAAAGGTGGCATAGAATGAACAATGGTATTTGTGTACAGGTCCAGAATCAGTGGAAGATGGTTCATGACAATGTCTAGACCCAGATGCTATTTTAACTATTGGTAAGAAGGAACYTGGAGAATGAGAGCTACACAGAATGGAGAGGAAAATGAAAGGTATGAAATTAAAGGATCAGATGTTGAAATGCAGTGTGGTTTTGGTAAATATTTTGGAAGATTTGAGTACAGTATAGAAATTAAATTATGTTAATAAGACATCAGAACATACATAAATATATCATTTAATGTGGGACCTGAGCATAAGAAAAATTCCATGAAACATGAGATGAAATTAACTTTCTTCACAGCARTCCATCTGGTGTTGTGTTTCATGTCTGTGGCTAAAACAGAGCTGATAACACAGTGTTATGGCTATTGTCAAACAATGMTTGCAAAGCTTGTCAAGACTTTCTCTCTTTCACATTCTGCCATACTCCYCTCCTCCCAAATGAGTAGGCTGGCACAAGAGGCTTGAAGATAGCAYAACTACGGAGTTGACCCAAATTGACTACAGGGATATTCCATAACATAATATATCATGCTCAGCAAAAGTCTAAGAAAGAGGAGGATGAGAAAAAAAAAATAAAAAACCAGAGAGAACTCCAAGGACAGAGAAGGAAGAAGAAGATGGCAAAGTAGGTTTTCCCAGTAGTATAAGGGAGCAGATTTTAACTGAAGCCCAAGAGCTCTTACTCATGGAGAGAAAAAGTGTCAGAATGAAGAATCAACAATGGGAAGATGTTATGTACTGACCATGAATCCCAACCTCACCATTGTGCCTCTGTGAGTGGGACAGGACGTCTATATGTGGACATCTGGATGTGCAACATAAAAATGGGCTCCTAATCAATGGGGAGACTTGACCATTTGTGCAGGTTATCTATTAAACACGTACCATAATTCAGCAAAAAGAGTATATCTGGATGGTGAGCAGAATCARCATGAGTAAATCTGGCAGATCAATTGCACTGAATCACTGCCACAATAAACCAATTCAATTATTGTATGCTTACTGTGATGGAAGCAAATGCCAGGTGGCTGAAAACACACCTCACAATCCATGCCAGTGCCCAAAACACCATTCTGTGTAAGTCCTGTGGCAACATGACACGCCTGAAAGAACTGAGTTACAATGGGACTCATGTCTGAAAAAAACCCTGAGATACCTGGGCCAGGAAATACAGCACTGAGTGTATCACCCTATCTCACACCAGCCCCAGAAAGACTGAATATTGTATGGAATTGTTAAGTACCAGGCAGTGAATGATTGAAACTGGGGAATAGAAACCCTAGGGTACATATTTAGTAGAGCCTCTTATCTGGTCAGTAGAAGAGGATCAGAAAAACTTGGACCTGGCCAAACAAAGCCTCTGTTCTCCTACTAATACTGTGGTCAAAACTGTTCCTGTATAATGTCTTACTATAGTTCATCCTCAATAAATTACTCTTCTACACTGCTAGGGGACACAGCCATTACAGATTTTAAATCCTATTTTCCTGAATTCCCTTGTTTATCTTAATTCCCAGCTGGTTTTGGATTTTACTTTCCTTGTTTCTCTTTTCTGTATAAAGAATAAAATTAGAATGAATAGCAGAATGTTCCTTTAGTGCCATAAATAAATAAAAAAAATATTCCACTAAGTGATCATTTAGGCCAGTGCTGTCTTATATGCAGAATATAAATGAAGAGTACCTCTAAAAGGAAATATAAAAGAAACTATTTTTTCTCCTAAAAATCATCTACAAAGCAAGAATGAGGCCACTATACTTTAACTGTTTAATGAGCTTTTAATGAGAATTCAAATATACTATTCCAAACTTTGAATACAGAATTTTATTATACATCTACATTAAACAGTTCTGCCTCCTCTGAAATTGTATCTGACGTATATAAATATATTTCAATATTATTGAATTCTAAAAGAATTTAATGGTTCCATAGGTAGAAAACATTTATAAAAAAATGTAATTTCACGTTTTTTTGTTATACCATAGCAGAATATTCTCATAAGATGTATGCATATATGTGTACTGTATATATGTACACACATATATCTTAATTATAAGACTTGCAGGTTTTTTTTACTGTGTTGCTTGTTATTAAAAAAATAGTATATGCTTATGATAGCATATGTAAATCTATACAATGAAAAGAATTTTTGCAAGTTAAATGTATTTCTTGCTTCTTGTAATTGTTTCTGCAAGTATTTTCATGGGTCTATCAGGACTGGAGTTCATATAGTTTTGCCTGGTAGTCTCCAAACATTGGTCTTAAGGAAATCAATGATCATAAAAAGGTGCATGGCTATAGTGGTTAAGTATGTTTCCTAAGATCAGTATTTTATGACTTTTATCCATAGATATTTTAATATCTACTTAAGCCTTAATGGTTGTTATATCAGGTACAATTACATAAAGCAAAAGCAACCCTGGCACAGATCAGCCTCACCCCGATCAGCCTTACTTAGAGCTTATAAGCACTTACCTCCTTAGCAAAAAGGCAGTGATCAAAATGCAGCTCACTCTATAAGCTTTTTGATGTATATTTAATTAGATATTTGATCTGAGTAATGGTTATGGAAATGTCKTGTTTGCTTGTTTATTTAAAATTGTTTCAACTGCCTTATGGGGAACTTCCACTTGTCGGATGATAATTGGGAACACCAATACAACAAACAGGTMCAGGAGAATCCTAAAGYACCTGGATSATAACTTCATGGTATAGATACTAGGGGTACTATGAAAGATGCCCTTATTGATTTGTTGCTTGTTGAAAGAGGATGTCTCAGGAGTGGTGATTGGTGTCCACCTTGGCACCAGTGACCACAGAACAACTGAGTTTAAATCAAGTGTGACCAGATGAAAAGGGTAAGCAAGCCCTCAGGACGTGAGAAGAGCAGACTTCAGGCTGCTCAGGGATCTAGGTATGTAGAGTCTCCCAGGGAAATTTTTCTGAAGGTCCTGGGATCCATCAGTGCTGGTCAATTTTTGAMCACCACATCCTAAAAGAAGAGGGGCAGGTAATTCCAAATTGTTTGGAAAGAAGTCAAAGAAGTCAGGCAGACAAGGCACAGGGGCAGCCATGGAGCTGTCCTGCACAGGGACAGAAATTGGACCTCAATGCTTCTTGTGTGTCCATTCCAACTCAGGATATCTGTTCTGGTTATACAGACAGTGAGGTTTGTAAGGTCATAGTCTTGTCAGCTSAAGCTAACTTTTGTATTTTGATGTTTTTGGTCATATATTCATGTAAGATTTCCAAGTAAAAATAGGAATATTAAGACATAAATAACACTAAAATATAATTTAGACACGTAAGAATGGTCAGTTCTAAAGCTTTTCAATTCCAACAGAATTCTTCTCGCTTGTTCAGTCTATTCGACAAATCTATTTGTCTTAGATGCTTCATAAAAATAGATTACATCATTTATAACAGTCACTTGCCTGCAGTTTCTGAGGAGAAATTAAATTATTTAACTATCTTTCAGAGTTTCTARTACATACTGACTAAATTGCAGGGATAAAATAGCATATTATAAGATATAGATCAGAAAATCAAAGAGCTTTATGTAGGCTAAGTAGTAGTCTCATATATTTCCATGCCTTATGGGGAGTTTTTAATTAACAGATTTTTGATATATTGTCAAATCTCAA
This sequence comes from Alauda arvensis, assembly GCA_902810485.1. NCBI lineage: Eukaryota > Metazoa > Chordata > Aves > Passeriformes > Alaudidae > Alauda > Alauda arvensis. Next base: position 566,727 of record CADDXX010000171.1, on the reverse strand, counting down.
ACAAGCAAATGCAATATTTTCTAATTTTAAAATTAGATATAATGAAATTTATTTTTAATCATAAATTCAAAATTCTACTTCCTACAATTGAAGAGGGATTTTGATCAAGGAAAGTGTCATAATCCTAGAATTGTCAATACAGTATCTCTACATCTACTTTTATGCAAGTGGCACTGACCTCTGCTCTCAGAGCATGCAATAATTTAGGGGAAGGGGAATTTTATCAGTAAAGCTTAAAGTCTGATTCTCAGTGACTGTGCAGTTTTCAATTCAAGATCTCCTATCCCAGAATTGTTACTCTTAAAGAGTAAATGTAATCAAGCTCTTGCAAACCTCAGTTCTGGCTTAACAGTTGATACGTATTATTTCTTTTATTATTGGTCAAATCTTTTTGAAACTACAGGATTCACATGAATGAAAATGCTATGAGCCATCTCATATAACTAATGCAAAGATTAATTACAGTACATGGGGCAAAAGTGAACTGATTTGCATACTTCTAAACATAGCAAGTGTAAAATATTCTTCAAAGTAAATTATCACTGACTTGATGAGCTGAGAGACAGAACTGTATTTGCCATGAATCGCCTTTATCTTCAAGACTGAATATAAGAATGGCACATTTGCATAAAAATCTAAACTGTGGATCTCAACATTAACTGCTAATTGAATATTCCTGATTAAAATTTTAATCCTTGAAAGCAATTACTTTTTTTTTTTTTCTGAAGACATTTTTGATTGATTCCTTCAGAAAAGATGCTGGGAAATAATTTTAACAGTGTTAAACTGGTGCCTCTTCACACATCAGSCCCCTGGGAATGGCTAATTATGAGCACTATCTACAGGCAGGACTTCAGACTGGTTCCACCTATTTRTGTGAACCTATTTCTTCCCAGCACTGAGAACACAGCTGGCAGTTGAACAAAATATGCTAATGTGGCAGGCCAGAACAAGTCAAAAATGGTGAACTTTCTAGGAGAAAAACTATTAATTGTAGAAACAAGTTATTTTTATTTTAGCTGCTGCAGAAAAATAGSCTCCTACTTTCTGCTCATTTTAAAGAGGAAAGAACATATGCTGTAGATCATTATTTGAGATAAAGCTGGGGGAAAATTTTGGCCACATTCTATCATGAAACTCCAAAAGAAATTACTATAAACTAGTAAGTGACTTGAAGAGTCCACAGATTCTTTGGAGGGGGGAAGGGGTGGGTGATATTATGTTTTTGGCAACTGGTTTAGATCATCAAATTTTAGAACTTTTGTTTTTTTGCTTGAGGTGCATTTTTTTATTTATTTGATTGGTTAAAACAGGAACTACCAGCTCATTAGAAGAACAACCTCCACTTTACTTGGTACCTTACTCTATTTATATTTTGTTCTTGTGTAATGCTGATAGTAGAGATTTGTTAGATTTTAAACCCGAAGTCTGATTTGGGTAAAATGAAGAATCTTAGATGTAAGCCTTGTGAAGACAGTCTTGGTACATTACCTCCAGCACTACCAAGAAGGGTTTTCAGCATTCCATTTTGATGACTTTTATTTTATTTCATTATTTTTAATGGCTAGCCTGTATTTGAACTGCTATCTCACTGGTTTTTTAATTGAGAATTCCGTATAAGAATTAAAGGAAAAATTCCTTTGTTTGGTGGGCTTTTCTTATCACAGCAGCAAACTTTTCTAGAATATTGGGGGAGGAGGTTACTATCTCTTAAATTACAAGTATCTTTTTGAAGGGTCACTGCCGTTTAAACTGTACTCTCAGAAATCTCATTTAAAKTGATAATATTGGCACTCAGATTATTTGAATAAAACCAGAAATTTTGTCATTGTTTTTGTCTCCAACAATATACTTAATTTCCTGTGCTCATTGATATAATCCAGATCAAGTGCAACAACTAAAACATGGGTCTCTTTATTGGCTTCAGTACTCTTCAGATGTATTTAGAAGTGGTTTTACAGTAATGATTTTGGCATCCYCCCCTCTTTATTATTTAAAAGCCTAAATGCTTCTCTGACTCCTAAGTGCACATGGAGTAACTTATTTTCCTTTTTCTTGCAAGCAAAGGATTCAATGTAAACAATCACCTATTTTAAAATATTTTTAAGAATTTTAAGAACTTAAGAATTTAGATGTTTTGTGGTTTGAGCCTGTTCCAATGTATTTAGAGACAGAATAACRGATTTCCTACTTAGGGTTTTTCTTTTTCCTTCCTCAATTTTCACTAAGCAATATAGAACAAAGTAAATGTTACTTTGAGTTCAACAGGAGTTATACAGGACAGAATATAGTGCCACCAAGAGAAGGTCAAGCCATGTCAAACAAGACTRATCTTGTACTGAGGTTACTCTATTAAAAAGTTTGAAGTGTTCCAAAGCACAGGAAATCGTGAACAATACATTTTGTGTCTCTAGCTAGGAATATTGCCTCAGTTAAAGGTGATACAGTAACAAAGGAATATAACATAAAGAAATGGTTCCATGAAAATCCAAGGGTATCTATTATAGTCTTACTTGTTAATCTTCCTTTAGAAGTCAGTTTCTTCAATGAATGTACATCAAGGGAATGGATAATTTTAGTTCCTGATACCTTACTTCCTAATTCCTTATTTTCAGTGATTTTCCATTTTTTTTGTAGCAGATCTTCTAAAAAATATAGCAATCCTTCTTCTCTCAATTTTGTGATGATAATTGTATTGTTAATGTTTTAAATTGTTCATTAGAGAATAAAACTTTCTTTGCAACATGGAGGGAGTGGTTATGAAAAAGCTCATCTCTTTCTTCTGATTTGCTATTCCCTTGRGACCTCTATGCTGATAGCAGTTTAAATGGAGTATCCAGTAAAAGGTATGCAGTCTGAATAYGTGGTTGCTTAGGTTCTCAGTCTTCAGAGAGTCTAAGGAAGGYCAAGAAGCTATTGTAGAAAAAGGAAGGTCAGGAAGCTAATTGTTTTGTTCCACTTTTGACCACTGTCTGTCTTAAAGAAAGGAAAGTTCTGACTCAGGTGGACAGTTCTTGCTGGTTATTCTGTGAGACAGTAACAGCAGCTGATACTACTACTTGCAATGATKAATAATGTGAACTTATTAAGTATGCTGTTGCCATAGAAATTCCAGAGTTCTTTAATAATTGATGTATTGTTAAAAGGGAAAAGTATTTAAAGCATATGTTTATTGTGAGGAATTTATTTCAAGGCAGTTTTTAAAGCTTTCATAACAACTCAGTCAAAAATAAATATAATATCAAAATTTATCCACTTCCAAGAGTAGATCTTACCAGAAATATATCCCACTAAAACAAACACTAATTAGCAAACATTTGCCTTGATTTACAGTAAGCACAGAGATTAAGCTCTTTTCTATCTGTACTGAGTAAGAAGAAAGTTTTACTTTGAAATTACAAGGTACATGATAGTAGTCAATAGAAAACAGAATGGAAACTTTTTTTAATATTGCTCCATAAAATGTGGTTATAACTTGCTACTTGAGCTACCATTTTCTACATAATTTTATATGCTATGTCTCTTCTTACATGAGCATCTACTAGAGGCAACTGCGGTATTGTTCTTATGACATTTAATTTTTTTTTCAGAGTTGTGCTACTCAAAAGATCCATATACRTTAAAAAATTATGTCAGATGCAGACTGTTATGAATCCACCCACAGTATTATATGTGGAGGAAGAGCCTTCTGCTGTTACATGACATTCAGTAAACGTGCATGATTTGTGGTGTGGGAGAGAACATCTCCTGAATGTTCTTTTAAATTTGAAAAGAACAACTGTGTCTGTTAAATGTGAAAAGGCAAGTGTGGCTGTTTAGAATGAGGGCTGCTCAGTCATAATACCACAGTAGAGAAACAAGATTGCACATTGCACCAGGGTATAAAAYGGCTTTTTTTCTGCAGGCAACAGAGAACAAATCAAACAGCTATTTTGGATTATACAGACATGTAACTGGATTAAAATCCTGGTTTTCTAACTTTATTTGTCCACATTCTTTGCTATAACAGGTTGTATATTCCAAGAGTGAGCAACAAATTTGATGTGTACTGCAACAGTTTTTGTTCAGGCAGCTCCTGGAGCAGCATGGCCTTACCAGCCCCATTGCCCTACTGCCCACCTTCAGTGCCTTGGGCAAACCCACGCTGCCTTCAGCCAGCTGTCAGATTCATACAGCTTATTCTGCTACGTTCCACAGTTCCTAAAACACAGGTGGATGTAGGTTGAACAAACATTTAGTGAAAATGACACTAAAGGTTTGCTCAGATCGTATAATGGTCTGTTCCAGGTGGCTTGCAGAGATTCAGCAAGAGAAGATTGAAGCCTTTCGTCTGATGTCAGGGTGCACTCTCTGGCACAGATGCAAGACACATGTAGTCATTTTCTGTTTGACTTGTTTGGTTTATTTTTCACTTAAAAGACTACCAATATTTTGAAGGCAGCAATAATGTTGAGATCAGAATTTGCAGAAGTAAATTCTGGAGATTCAGAATGCTTACTCTTGCTATGACCTTTGCTCATCCCTCAAGATTGCAGATGGCAATCCCTGGTATGTTTGATTTAACTTCACACTTCCACCCCTTCTCCCCAAGAAATCTCTGAATTCAACTTTCTTTTTCATGGAGTTTTGAGAATATCTCAACAGTTAATGCAGGTGTTTTGCTGTATGGTGCTCAGCACTACTCTTTTTGAGAACGGAGATTGAAAGATTGAAAGAGATACAATTTTCAGATCATTGCAATACCACCAGATTGAGTTATTATATTTTGATCAAAGGAGAAAACAGTGTTTGATGATTCTGAATCATTATGTCGTGCAYTGTAGGGATTGTATGATAAAGATCTAATCAATATTTTAAGAAGTCCAGTCTGTAAAATTCCACAGCATCCACTGTAAACGTTTTTAATGGAGCAGTTCTGCTACTTTGCCATGCATCTAACTTGTTATTCTCATTAAGCTYTATGATTGTCACTCAGGAAACAAGACATATTAATCAAAGTGTTTGTTATAATATATCAGATCATCTATTCACTAATTATTTACAACATGCCTAAGGCTGATCTCTGAACTTTTTGAATGGGAAAAGCTTGTTCATCTGCTCTAGCTTAACCCTTGAGAATTGCTTGTACCTCATTGGTGAAGCAGCAAGTAAAGGCAAAAGTAGGGCAGAAGAAAATGGTGGAGGACTTGATTAGACAATGATTTGTAGCATAAAACATAGAGAAAGATTTTTTTTTCTGTTTCAATAACCTCATTTAGTTTTCATCTACAGAGAGGACAGTGGGCACCTCTATAACCCAATGGAACAGCTGCACTTATATCACTTATATACTGATACTAACTAAAAAAAAATTAATCCCTAAATCATATGGTTATTTTTATACCATGACTACACATATTTTTCCATAAGGGTTCTGTAGGAGTTCTTCTTGCTCATTAGTTGCTTCTGGTCTCAAAAGCTGGTTAGGAACACCAAAAAAAAAAAATTTCTTCTAATTCTGAATTCACGTAGATAAAGCAGTCAGTTCTGTGAGCCACAGATAATGGCCTGGATCTCCTGACTACTCGGTCTTGCAGATCTAGAAACACTGCTTTAAACAAATATGAAATGATGTCATATAAAAATTATTAAGCAGAGATTTAAAGTTCAACCCAACCTCTGTCAGATATGCCATCATATTTTCAGTATGTTGTTTTACACTTCTAGCAGCATGCATCCTAAGTGGCCATGYAGGAACTGCTGATAGAGGGCTGCCTCCTGTTTTGAGCTGAGMAGGATTATTCCCATTTCAGTGTGAAGCCTCCTATTTCTGTATTCTATAGGCACTGCTGCTGACAGGTCTGTGATGAAGGGCTCACTGTCTGTTTCAAAATCCTTTCCTGAAATTAAACTATGAATCCACAGGGAAACTTCCRAGCAATATTTTGTTGCTTCTTTATTGTCAAATTATGCTGCAATACAGAAGGGAAACTCCCGTAAAAGTAGATTCTTTGCTTTGCTCAAAACCTGTAACTTTCACTAGGGAGGAGCTGTTTAATGAAAATATTTGCTTCAAATAATYATTCTACAGATTCTTGGACTTGTTGAAATAAAAAAATAGTAAGAGATTTTCACTTGCTGATGAGTATCCAGTGAAGCTGTGGCTTACTGCAATTATTCCTTCCACAAGGACCTAAAGATCATCTAGTYCAACCATCCTGCCAKAGGCAGAGACAGTTTCCACTAGACCAGGTTGCTCAAAGGCACAATATAGTCTTGCCTTGAAGACTTCCAYGGGCASGGTATCCACAACTTCTTYGTGCAACCTGTCCCAGTAATTAAAAAAATATCCTCCCTGAATCTAGTCTGAATCTACCCTCTTTCAGCTGAAGCTGTTCTCCCTTGTCTGATCACTAGCTGCCCTTGTAAAAAGTCCCTTTCCAACTCTCTTGAGGTTCACTTTAGGTACTGGAAAGTGTTTTAACGTCTCCTCAAAGTCTTCTCCAGTCTGGACAACTGCAACTCTCAGCCTCTCCTCACAGGAGATCTGCTTCAGCCTCCTGATCCTTTTCCTGGACCTCCTCTGGTCCAGCAGGTGTCCTTTTGTTGGGAGCCCCAGAACTGAAYGTATCAGACTTTCATGCAATAACAGTTAGGGAAGCAGATTGTTCATTTCAGTTGATCTGTCACCTTTAAGAAAAAAAAAAATTTATAAAAGGAAATACATGAAAATGCATCAAACAGGTTAAACTGCTATTTTCACTAGAAAAACTGTGCTATGATGATCAGATTTGTTATTCCCCCAGACCCACCTTGACTGTTTCAGACCAATATAATGAAATCTTTTCACAGAATCCCAACTAAGATTAGAAAGAGGATCTATATATGTAAATTAGAGTTGGTTACTGACACTCAGTGAAACAGCTGAAAAAAAAGTRGTTAACCTTACTTCAGTAGTAGAAAGATATGCATATGGTAGRAGACAGGGATGGTAGTTGAAATCAAGGAAAATGTAATTTTCAATACAATTGCAACATATGCTGTTTCTATTTAGCTCTTCCACMGAGAAAAATTTTATAAAAGTAATAAATTGTATGGCTCTGTCTTCCAAAAAATGTTTAAGATGGAGACATACATATAACAATTCAATATTTGTGGACAGAATAATAAGAGTAGGTAGTGATTAGTTCCTAAAATATATTTTCAAGACTTTCTAAAACTACTGTAATGATGGAAGAAATAAATACACTGCTGATTTGGCACAATTTCAAAATAGTTTAGAATAAACTTTCTAGATTTGAGATGACTGAACTATCTTAAATTTCTCCTGTCCTGGCACCTGGGAAATGGTTTTATCTTCCTGAATATTGTTCTTCAGTGGAAGTTCATTCCAGTCAAATAGAGATAGCCACTGGATCATATCACCTCTTAAATTATCACGAAGAACATTTTTGTCCCTAAATACCAATTTATCATATTTTTTGCCCATTTATTATGAGAATCTGCTCCATATGGAAAATCTTATGRGTATTTTAATATTAAATGAACAGAAGACACTCGGTTTATGAAGATAGATTTTAAAAATCAGCATCATTTGCCTTGCATAGAGAGATTTGGAGGCAACAGAAGTAATTATGAAATGCATGGAAAGCACTGAATGGCTGGTAAAGCGCCCATTTAAAACTGTCAGGATGTAGTACACAGAGAATTCTACTTATTCCTTAGCTTTGCAAATAGTGTAGTGTGAATAATAAATATCAAGTTTATCTAACTCCAGAAGGATGAGGAAAATGGAAGCAATCTCTTGCTGCTCACTTGATGAGTTGTTACCGAAAAATAAACACTGTCTTGCATCCATGAAATGGAGTGCTCCTGAATTTTATTTTTAGATTGAGAAAGCAACATTTCATTATGGAGAATTTTGACATCTGAATGAATTACAGGAAAATAGCTCTCAAAAGGGAATATCTTACTGTTTTGAGTTTTTGATTTGTGAAAAACTGAGAAYTAAAATGGTCAGAAATCACAGAAACTCTGTACACATACCTTGTTTCTTCAGTCTCCAATCTCTGAATAAGAGATAGTGAGCTGCCAAATAATGGTTCTCCTGGAGAGAAACCCTAAAATGAAACATAACAGTCAGTATCATCCTTCTATTAAGATTAAATAACTTTTTCAAATGCTTGTCAACAAAGCTCTGACTCACAAATATGTATGCAAAGCTATTRCACAAGCAGATGAAAATAATACAATCTCCATATTTATTTTTCCCCCTATGAAGAATCCTTTTTTAGCAGGAAAGGACCAAGTTTCAGGCTGAGCTCAGCTATCCATCTTCCACTTGCTCAGGTGTACAGAGTTGGCCCTGGGAGTTKCACTGGCCCAGTGGTAAGGTAGGAGCAAAACCAGATTTAACAGAGATCTRGGCAGGTTGGCACACACATTCCTCATTCCCTCTGCAAAGGAAACAAGATACTAAAGATACTAAAGGCAGAAGTTAGCCAAAGCTGGTAGGTTACAGTAAGTCTGACATTATGACTTCTCAGGCAGGCCTCAACAAAGA